>CAUYQV010197726.1:0-42480 GCA_963574575.1 Galagoides demidoff | reverse complement strand
GGCGCCTGTGGTCCCAGCTACTTGGAGGCAGGAGACTCGCTTGAGCCCAGGAGTTGGAGGTTGCTATGAGCTGTGATGCCATGGCACTCTACCCAGGGGGATAGCTTGAGGCTCTGTCTCAAAAAAAAAAAAAAAAAAAGAAATGTGGCTTTGTTCTAAACTATCCATGCTATATCCCCACTCTTCATAGTGACCCCTTTAAGGGTTTGTCTATGGCTGTTGATAGGTTAGGGATTCTCAAATTATCTTAAGAAAAAGGAGTATTTGTGACCAGAACTAGAAAGTCCCATGACAAGTTTGGGGTACCACCTTTCATGGACTCTGTCATGATCACCTCATGGTCTGTGTAGCTGTATCTTCATGTCTCTGGTGACACCCTTGCTTTTCTCTGCCAGAGTTTATCCTTTGTCTGAGGTCAGTTGCCATGTAGCTTCCCTCCTGCCTTGGTAAAATCTGCCTTGACTGTTGTGTGGCCTCTTCACTGCCCCCTACTGTACCCCATCCCACACCGTGTCTTTCAGCTCCTCTTTAACACTGGTTTTCCTCATTTTCTAGACCAGAGATCAGATTCCAATGAGAGAATCAGTTAGGCCTGCCTGCTATTTGGCTGGTCACTCTGTGGATCATACACACTTACCCCTAGTCCTGGCTGTTGAAGTGGATGTGGCCTCTACAAAGCTGTGGGCACAATAAACTTTCCCCAGTTCAGTTTACTGGATGCTGTGGCCATGACCTGGACATCAAGCTGCCCTTATAAATTCAGACATGGCCAAGGCAATTGATAATTCCTACCACAGTGGCTTTCCTCTTGGAGCCCTGTCAAAGCCATTTCATAGTATATTCTAGCTGTTGAAGGGAGTTGTCGCTGATGGTCTCCATTTTTTTTTTTTTTTTTTATGGTTCTAGCTTTAGTCATAAGCATGATCTAAGGGCACAGCATGGAAGATAGAGAACGGGGCCTGAGCCTAATTTTTAGCTCTGTGCCCTTTCTGTTTACAGAATCATGGTGGAGAGAGTGTGTGCCCAGGCACTGGGGAGTACAGGCTTTGTGGACTACATCCTTTCAAAGGAATGCTGGGTTACTCAACAGGCCTGCACAGTGTAACAAGGATCAACATCTAATTTTGGCTGCTGTGTCTTGGGCCTGGGCCTGCACAGCTGGACCAGATGTGGTCCCTTTCTGAAGGTTGGGGAGGTGTCGCTTTCTAGTAAGGTAAGCATTTTAGTTATATTTCCCCCCAGGAAGCTCTGAGGTATTAGAAAAGCCAAAGCAAGGGAATAAGAGGTTAACATCCTCTCAGAGGACTACCCCAAGTCTGGAATCCTCCCAGAAGTGTTGGATTAGTAGAACCAACTTGCCCAGTGTAATAGAACTGGGCTGCCGGGGTCTGAGGGAAAGCAGCTCTAGGCTGAGGTAAATGTCCTTCTACACTGTCACAAACAGGAGACATGGCATCTTGATTTAAAACTTGACATCTTTATTTCCTCGTGTGTGACCTCTCTCCAGGGATGTTTTTGAGGACACAGTGAGCTATTTCAGGGGAATGAAACTGGTCTGGGGGGACTCTTGTGTGTTATACTGCAGGGGGCTCCCATTGATGGCTTATGATATTAGGTTTCTCCTATAACCTTGTAAGGTCAAGGTTTTTCCCACTTCCTACATTAAAATAACAGGCTCAGAGCTGTTGAGGAACTTGTTCAAGGTCACAGAGCTAGTATGTGATAGTAGAAGTTTAAGTTGGAAGATGACTCTTTCTACCATACCACAGCAGGCAGGGTTGTTATGACGACATGGGTAACAACTGTTTAAGTTGCCAAGAGCTATCCCAGCATGCAGAAATCCTTGATCTAAAGGAGAACAGGGCTCTGCCCAATGCTGTTATCCATCAACTGTCAACATCTCTTAATATTTTAAAATGGAACTTATACTTTAGGAAGACCCCTGTTTAAGGGTTTACACATGGATTCATTGCTTTGCTCCTGAGTCCTGCAGGTAAATTAAATTTCTTGTAAGGTACTGAGTCAGACAAGTTTGGGCAATTTCCTAAGTCTTTTACAAAGAAAACTGAAGTTTTAAAAGAAAGTTTCCTTGGGTGCAAGTGATTTCTGGGCTTGTTAGTTTGGTTTTGGTGTTTATCTTTCTTCTTTTATGTGCTTTTTTCTATGAAAGAAAAATTATGCCCTGTGCATACTTGGAAAGGCAAGTTTATAGCTTTTTACCTGAGCCTTCTGCAGGAGGTAGAGAGTGAATTAAAGGTTGGAAAGGCAAGATCTTGTCATGTGTGGTGACCAGATGTCAGGTTCCCTGGTTCTTGGTTCCCAGTTCCAAAGAATGGTTACTGGTACTGAGTTGATGGAATAAGTGAGCAAGACAAATAGGTATAAGCAAGCTGAGTAGCAAGGATTTATTTAAGCACAGAATATACAAAGAATTGTACACTCTCAAAGTTGATAGAGAACAGAGAGCGCCAAAAAGGAGATAGCAGTCCCCCAGGGTTAGTTACGATCTGTCTTTTATGCTAATCGCTAATAATGTGTTAAGCTGGGGTAGAATGTTCATCGTTTTTCTTGGAGAGGCATGGAAATTCCATGGAATGGTGAATCCTCTCCTTTTTTATCCTTGTAAAGCAATTTCTGGAGGTTGCCATATTTGTAAACTATCATGGTGCTAGTGGGTGTGATTTTTACTATGCTAATGAGGGTAGGTCAATTGAGGACACTGTCACCTGGCTTGTGCTCATGCTCCAAAGAACCTCTTTTGTGTTCTTGATCTTGTCTCCACTTTGTGGTTTCTCAACCTCTTTCTGGTAGGTCAGTCTTTAGAGACCCCTATCATAGACCAAACACTTGTTCAGTCTTTGGAAGCCCCCTTGGCATTTCATCTCTTCTTTCTTGGGAGGACCCTCTCCCCTATCAGACAAAGCATCTCATAATGCCATCTGCTCCTCTCCCTCCTTATCCCTACCTGACAATATGATGAGGTCTCATTTTCTGACACCCTTCCAGCCCAGCCCCATGCTAGAACAAATAGGGTTTCACTACAAAAAGTTGTGACTAGATTTGTCCAGAGTGAGTGGTATTTTAAAAGCAGTAGTGGGAAGCCCTGTGACCTGTGGCCTGCCTGCATTCAGAGTTAGCATCATCAGTATCAGGACCACCTGGTGTAGCCAGCCAGTTCCTCCTTTGAAGGAGGCCTGTGCCCACTCATTTTTAAAGGGAATAAATCCTTTAGTGGGCTGTGTGGAACAGTGGTTAAGAGTTCTGGTTTGAAGTTCAGATGCTACTTACTTCCTGTGTGACCTTGGGCCATACATTTGGCATCTTTTAACTTCAGTTTCCTCATTTGTAAAATGGAATGAACATTTCTATCTTTTTTTTTTTTTTTGAGACAGAGCCTCAAGCTGTCCCCCTGGGTAGAGGCTGTGGCATCACAGCTCACAGCAACCTCTGACTCCTGGGCTCAAGTGAGTCTCCTGCCTCAGCCTCCCAAGTAGCTGGGACCACAGGTGCCCGCCACAATGCCCGGCTATTTTTTTTTGTTGTTATTGCAGCCATCATTGTTATTTGGCGGGCCCGGGCTGGATTCGAACCTGCCACCTTAGGTGTATATGGCTGGTGCCTGAGCCACTTGAGCCACAGGTGCTGAGCCGAATATTTCTATCTTTTATTTATTTATTTTTGGGACGGAGTTTCACTATGTCACCCTTTGTAGAGTGCTGTGGCGTCACAGCTCACAGCAACCTCAAACTCTTGAGGTTAGGCAATTCTCTTGCCTCAGCCTCCCAAGTGGCTGGGACTACAGGTGCCTACTACAACGCCTGGCTATTTTTTGGTTGCAGTTGTCATTGTCGTTTAGCAGGTGCGGGCTGTACTTGAACCTGTCAGCTTTGGTGTATATGACTGGTGCCCTCACTCACTGAGCTACAGATGCCAAGCCCGAGTATTTCTATCTTATAGAGTTATTGCAAAGACAAAATTCATTAATGGTGTGGTGTTTTCAATACATTATCTGGTATGTAGTAAATGCATAGCAAGTAGTAGCTGTTATTATTGCAAATAATTGCAGCCATTTTAATTTATAGATGTGTAGAATTAGAGAATCATCTTTGAGATGATATAATTCAATTTCCATCTTTTACAAACTGAACTGATTTCTTCCATCTTTTAGGAAACTAGTCCAGAGAGGAAAGGAGCTTGTCCTAGGTCAAGTGGCTAGTTTGTGCCAGCACCTGGCCTGGAACCCATGAGTAATGAATGCTCCTAGTGATTGCTAACACTTACACCATGCCCACACCCATGAAGGATTTTTTTGTCAATAAAGTTTCTGAGCCAGGTTTTCACTTTTCTAGGTAGGCGCACCTCAAGGATGGGACAAAGGCGGTAGAAGGGGTGGGATGTCAGAGATGACCTAGAAAGCCTTCAGGTTCTATGGATGGCCTTGTGAAGAGACACAGTTACATAGTTATGAGATCTGCTAGTAAAGAGGGATCACTTTCTGGGGTCATACCCACAAGGCTCACTCTGCTAGACTTGAAATTCTGTTGCCTTTCTATCACGTCTCCAGGCTTAAGATAGGCATTGCTTCTAGGAAGGGAATGGGGTACAGAGGGTCTTCCACAAGATGTCTGATATTTATTCTCTCCCATTAAAAGAAGTTGAGAGGGTGAAAGAACTAAAGCAGATATGACAGATGAAGTGGGATCATGAGGCAGGGTTTTCACTTTTCTCTATTTTACTTCTCAGAATAAAAAAGTCAGTCACTTCTATCAGGCAGTTTAAAGATAAGCTGTTGACAGTAAGGTATTGTAGAACAGTGGGGTCTTATTTTTTTTTTTTTTTTGAGACAGAGCCTCAAGCTGTCTCCCTGGGTAGAGTGCTATGGCATCACAGCTCACAGCAACCTCCAACTCCTGGGCTCAAGCAAGTCTCCTGCCTCAACCTCCCAAGTAGCTGGGACTACAGGCGCCCATCACAATGCCCAGCTACTTTGTGGTTGCAGCCGTCATTGTTGTTTGGTGGGCCGGGGCTGGATTCGAACCTGCCACCTCAGGTGTATGTAACTGGCGCCTTAGCTGCTTGAGTCACAGGCGCTGAGCTGAACAGTGGGGTCTTTGATTGTTTATATTTTGAGGGATCATCAACTCCTTTGAGAATCTGATGAAACTAATGACTCTTTTTTCTTAGAACAACTGCTTTCAAAAAATATTTACAAAGATTGAGGAATTTGAGCCCACATATATAATTTCCTACATATATCGTGGTTTTTTTTTTTTTTTTGTTATTGTTTGTTTGTTTGTTTGAGACAGAGCCTCAAGCTGTTGCCCTGGGTAGAGTGCCATGGCACACAGCTCACAGCAACCTTCAACTGCTGGGTTTAAGCAATTTGCTTGCCTCAGCCTCCCAAGTAGCTGGGACTACAGGCACCTGCCACAATGCCCGGCTATTTTTTCTGGTTTCAGCCATCATTGTTTGGGGGGGCCTCAGCTGGATTTGAACCTGCCAGCTCTGGTATATGTGGCTGGTGCTTTAGCCGCTTGAGCTACAGGCACCCAGCCAGTGCTTTTTTATTTTTTAAAGCCAAATGTAAACGTGTTTCACAGTATGCCGCTTTACATTTAAGAAAGAAGAGGATACAAAAAATATTCATGCAGAGGAAATATAGGAAAGGTGAACCAGAAACTAAAGAGACAGGTTACCTACCTGGGGTGGGGGGGGAAGGGGTAAGAAGAAGGGGCATGAAAATAGCACAGCAGCCAGGCGTGGTGAGTCATGCCTGTAATCCCAGCACTCTGTGAGGCTGAGGCGAATAGATCACTTGAGCTCAGTAGTTCCAGACCAGCCTGAGCAAGAGGGAGACCCTGTCTCTACTAAAAATAGAAAAACAGAGGGCGGCAAGAGAACATCTTGAGCCCAAGAACTTAAAGTTGCTGTGAGCTATAATGCAATGGGCACTATAGTCACCAGAGTGAGACTCTGTCAAAGAAAAAAGAAAGAGAGAAAAAGAGGAAGGGAGGGAGGAAGGAAGAAAAGAAGGAGGGAAATAGCATAGTAAGAGAAGGGAAGAGGGACAGTTCTCTCTTAGAGCTTACTTTTCTAAGAGTTTTATCTGTGAGAACCACAATGACATTACACATACCCAGAAAGTATTAAATAAGTAATTAAAAGTAGCCAGGATGGAGGTGGGAGACAAAATGGAATACAAACAGTTACAAATGAGCCTGTGTTACAGATTGAATAATACAACCAAAGTGAAGGGCAAGTGGAAGAAAAGAACTAACTTAAGTAGCCCGTACTATAAGGCTAAAGACAAAAAGAACTTGACCCAATACTGCATTGGTACATTTGTTTCTCACAGGGGTTTGGGTTGGAAGTTCTGCAACTGTGTGTACTAAGACTGAACAGATATGTGAGTACATTGTAGATAATGAGAGCCAGCTTTCTCCCTGACTGAGAAAGAAGTTACAAATTAAGAAAAAGAGAAAGGTTTGAATGAACCCTGTGGCGTTTGGTTGGAACGAGGCTGTAAGTATGAACTCAATGGCTTTGTAATAGATACCTAGATAGATACATAATTAAATATAGATGTAGGGGGGGGGCTAGGATACCTATATATTTTTTCTAGCTCAGTCTGCTTGGGAAGGTCTAGAAGCAGTGATACCCGAATAGCTCCTAACCTAGCAGCCAGATTCTGGTTTTTAAGTATCGTTCTTCAATATTAAAGAGTTGACCCCCAGGACTGGGGCAGGGAAAATATAAGAGACTAGAACATCTTGTTTTGTCAGAAAGAAAGGAGTATTCAGAAGTTGGAGGCATGTTGAAAAAGCACAGGAACTCACCCAGAGGAGCTCTTAGTGGCCAAATCTGCAACATTTGGGCAACAAAATAAATAATGATAGCACTGGATTGTAACCATAGCATAAAAGGGGTATCTGTGACTTCTACTGATATAAATAAGTCATTGAAGAAATACATAAATGGGCAGGAAGGACGGGCAGTGCATAGACCACCCTGAAAACCATCTGGGGCAGCGCCTGTGGCTCATTGGGTAGGGCCTTGGCTCCATATGCCAAGGGTGGTGGGTTCAAACCTGGCCCTGGCCAAACTGCAACAAAAAAATAGCCCAGCATTGTGGCAGGCACCTATAGTCCCAGCCACTTGGGAGGCTGAGGCAAGAGAATCGCCCAAGCCCAGGAGTTGGAGGTTGCTGTGAGCTGTGTGATGCCATAGCACTCTACCAAGGGTGATAAAGTGAGAATCTGTCTCTACAAAAAAATAAAAATACCGTCTTCCGCAGAAAGGGTTGGCAGGCTTCCTGTGAAGTGCTAGATGTTGAAGATTTGGGACTTTGCGGGTCATATGATCTCTGCGCAACCACAACCCTGCTTCTGTAGCACAAGAGCTATCATAGATAATACCTAAATAAATGAGCGTAGCTGTGCCTCAGGAACACAGTTTGTAAAAACAAGTGGTCTGTGGGCCTTAGTTTGCGACTGCAGCCAGCTCTGTTCTAGAGAATGCCTCTTTTAGAAAATTGGGTATTTCTTTGGCTGTTTATAGAGTAGATTTTGTTAATGGGGGGGGGTGTTAGGAGAGCTGTAGTCAAGGTTGTTGTAACCTATAGCTCTGACAACATGCACTTGGTATGATTTTAGAATTGCAGATTTGGAGAGAGATGGTTTGTTTGTCTCTTCTTCAGATCTCTTTTGTTTTGTTTGCATATTCTGTAGTAGTGTGGACTCTGCAGACACACTGTGCATGGGAACCTAGCCATGTCCTTACTAGCTGTAGGAACTTGGACAAGTCTCAGCTTTGAGATTTGTATGTAAAACAGAAATGTTATTATTAGGTATGAGGAGGATTTTGGATAATCCACTGAGAGAAGAGAAGTTGTACTGCATATTTCTTCTCTGGGGCAGAAGGGAGTGAACCGGTTAGGAGTCTGGTGTGAGCCGACAGCCTTAGGACTATGGTTGTTGCACTTAGGAAGATCTCCGCGTGGATGGCCGTGGATGTGAGGACTACCGAGGTGTGGAGGTGGAAACCGACGTCGTGTCTAACACCAGCGGGTCTGCTAGAGTCAAGCTGGTGAGTACTGTGGCCACAGTTCATGCCCAGGGAGAAATGGGTAGCCCTTAGAGAACTAGCTGCAGACCTGTCCTGGTTTTTAGAGCGTAGGTTGTGCCTGAAGAAATCTGAGACCCAAGCCAACCCCGGGGAGAGGGTCTATCCAGATCTGAAGAAATCTTCTCCTCAAAAGGCCACTTTCTAAGTGCCAGCACTGGAGAGTCCCCCTGGGGTGTATGTCCAGAAGAGGATAAAGGTGATGGAGTTCCTGGTTGCCCGTCCTGAGTGAGGACCCTTCTTGCATGTGTCTGCAGGGTCACACAGACATCTTGGTGGGAGTGAAAGCAGAAATGGGGACGCCGAAGCTAGAGAAACCGAACGAAGGCTACTTGGAGTTCTTTGTTGACTGGTCAGTACTATGCAGATTTTTTAAAAAATGATTTAAAAGATGAAGATTCAGAAAACGAGCCTCTTTCCTGTGGAGCCCACATTTATTTTGTACTTACTTAATTATTGTTCAGCCACCGGCAGGCATTTACTGACCTCCTCCTGTGTGTCAGGTGCCAGGAGGTCTTGGCTCAAGTCCTCCCTTTGTCTTGATCACCTGGCCTTATTTTCCTTGTCTGAAAGAGGAGGACTTCTTCCAGGAAGCTCTGCACATGGTGGTTATGAGGATCAAGTGAAATGATATGTGTTCTGGTGCTTTGGTCTAAAATGCCCTCTGCCTGCTTTAGCTCTGCAGAACTGTTCATGATTTGCGTGGGAGACGAGGCCAAGTATCAGCTGAGCAGCCTGACAGGCTGAGGAAGTGGCAGCTAGGCAGATGGTATGAATGCAGGGACAACAAGGGCTCCGCAGTGACGGCAGCCAGCCCTGGGCCAGAATCTCACGTCACCATCTCTGGCCAGCTGTGTAACCTGAAGCCAGTTACTCAGTCTCTCTGTACTTAAATTTCTTCATCTAAAATATGAGTGTAGCCAGGCGACGTGGCTCATACCTGTAATCCCAGCACTGTGGGAGGTTGAGGCAGGAGGATTGCTTGAGGTTGAGGTGGGACTTGTCTGAGAAGAGTGAGACCCCCGAATCATTAAAAAAAAAGAAAAACCTGGTCAGGCACTGCCTCAAGCCCCTGTAATCCCAGTGGCTTCTGGAGGCTGAGGCAGTGGGATGCCCACAGCCCAAGTCTGAGGTTGCAGTGAACTATGATCCCACTGTACTCTGTTCACGGTATAGGGTGAGACTCTGTCTCAACAACAACAACAAAAAACAAGTAAATAAAATAGGAGAGTAGTGAAGATGAGGACATGAAGATGGAGTAAGACTTCTTTTCTTTGTGTGTGTGTGTATTCTGCTTCACAAGATCCTGTGGACTTTCAGTAAATACTGTTTCTCTCCCACCATGTTATTTCCACTTTCTAGGGGTTGATTGGGGCTTTTTATTGGGTTGGTATCCTGGTCCCATCTTCTGTTACCTTGCTTCTAGAAGGTAGGTGGTGACAGCAGGTCTTCTTTAAGGATAGGTAAGGATCTCTATGGCTGATGGTAAGTGTGGGTATATAATGCTGATCTTGTGTCAGGATTCCCAAGACTGCTTCTACATTCAGAGATAGAAGGACTCCCAGGTCTTAGCATATAGTGGTACTTATGGTTAAGGTTTTTATAGCAGTGAAAATGCAGTAACTTATTTGCGATATTTCTTCCTAGAAAAGCCCATTATAAACTTACCACTCAAGAATTTTTATTGGGGTCTGTTCACATAGACAACCTCTGCTTAACACATAAAATTCCAGACTTTTTTTTTTGAGACAGAATCTCACTCTGTTGCTCTGAGTAAGTGCCATGACATCATAGCTCACAGCAACCTCACACTCTGGGGCTCAAGTGATCCTTCTGCCTCAGCCTCCCAAGTAGCTGGGACTACAGGTGCCTGCCACAACGCCTGGCTAGTTTTTCTATTTTTAGTAGAGATAAGGTCTTGCTCTTGCTGGTCTTGAACTGCTGAGCTCAGTTAATCCACCTGCCTCGGCCTCCCAGAATGCTAGGACTACAGGTATGAGCCACTACCCCCAGCCAAAATTCCAGACTTTTAAAAGGAAAGCAAATGTTCAGCACAAGCCATCTTATTTGCATGATCTAGGTAAGTGGACCATCCCCTCCCGTTTACTGTCGACTGGGAACACTCTGAGAGCCAGGTTCCCAGATACCAGCCATGGGCCAACCTTGCCCACAACCCCTTCTAAAGATAGTAGCTGCAGGCTGCCCTGGCAGACCTTTTCTGCACAGATGCTGACCTGCTTTGTAGAGTGAGTTCCAGTCTTCCAATCTTCACTTCCAAACACAGAAGTAGATTCTCACAGTAACCTTGTGAGAGAGCTAACAAATAAATGGAGTTCAGAAAAGGTAAGTGACTTTTCTGAAGTCCCATAGCTAAAACTGCCAGCTTAGGTCTGTCTGACTCTGAATCATTGCTCTTTCTACCTTTAAAAAATGTGATGACATGTTGCCCAGGCTGGTCTGTAAGTTCTGGCCTCCAGTGATCCTCCTACATCAGCCTCTCAAGTAGCTGGAATAACAGGCATGTACAACCACGCCTGGCTTTTTCTACTTCATGCAGCCTATAGAAGCCAACTTTAAAAGAATGTTGTACTTGAAAGTCCCAGAACTATCCATGTTCATGGAAAACTGGCCAGTTTTCTTTCTAGCCCATTCCTACCCCTTGCCCTGGCCCCTCAAACAGTCTCTTCCCCTGGTTCTACTCAGCAGCTCTCACCAGTCTGAGCTGTCCAGTTGAATTGGCCCATTCTTTAAATTACTGTGGATGGTGGTGACCTTGTTCAAACTCTCAACTTATCCCTTCCTTTGCTACCCTCGATCTGCCTAATTTAGGGCAGTAATAGTGCTTGGAGGAAGCAAAATGCCTTTCCTACCCTTGATGGGCCTAATTTGGGGCAGTAATAGTCACTGAGTAGCAGACACCATGTGTGAGGAGCTGTCATTTGCTTTCCTTTTCTTCCCCTTCATTTTCTTCTCCCTCTTTCATTTTAGGCAGAGCAAAGACAGTCAGTTCAACCCCACCAAAGAGAGGGTATTGCCTTCAGACGGCTGGGACAACAGATACAGTTCACTGTGCTTCTGTGTCTGAGCATAACTCCATTTAGCCTCTCTTTCTTGTCCCGCTGTACAGGGAGAGTGACTCCAGTTTAGAGAAGGCTTTGAGCTGCCTCTTCTCAAGATCTGCCTTTGGAAGTAGCCTCTCTTTTCCAGCTGAGAGTGGCATCTACTTGCTGGTCTCTTTCTGTCCTTTGTAAGTCTTAGAAGGGTCCCAGCAGGCCAAGGAGCTCCTGTCCCAGGTAGTTCTCCTGAATCTGTTTCTCAAGATGCATAGTCTCAAGGTGGTAGTACACTTTAGTTTAAGTGGCTCAGCTAAGGTGAATCAGCTCAGCAGGTGGAATCACTATGAGAGATTCATAAAATCCCATTTGTCTTATAGAGATGGGAGAGGTTACCAAGCACTTATGGCTGCCGCCATCTGTACTCACTTGCGTTTTCTAGGGGCAAACAACTCTTTTTTTTTTTTAGACGGAGCCTCAAGCTATCCCCCTGGGTAGAGTGCTATGGCATCACAGCTCATAGCAACCTCCAACTCCTGGGCTCAAGCGAGTCTCCCACCTCAGCCTCCCAAGTAGCTGGGATCACAGGCGCCCGCCACAACGCCCAGCCATTTTTTGGTTGCAGCCGTCATTGTTGTTTGGCGGGCCCGGGCTAGGGATTCGAACCCGCCACCCCAGGTGTACGTGGCTGGCGCCTTAGCCGATTGAGCCACAGGCGCCGAGCCTAGGGGCAACTCTTAATTGCATAAAAAAGTAAATCCTTTTATTTTGATCAATGGCTTCTGGGAAGCTGTGGATGTGTCAGCAGTAAAGTTGTCACACCCCCATTCCAGTGTCAGGCGTGGAGCCTCTGCTGGAGAGTTCAAGGCACTGGCCTGTCCCCAGGGAGATACATAGTTGCTACCCAGTGGAAGGAAAGTAATTGGAAGATGGGAGAAGTCCCTTCTGGCACTCTGAGCCTTGCTTGATTTAACTTTTTATCAACAACTTCCAGGTTTTTATTATTTAAATTCCCAGTGGTAGAGTGGTCTCAGAAAACTAATTGCTTTTCTGCTAACTTACTTCACTTTAGTTGTGTCTACTTAGAATGATAATACATGGAGCTGAGGTAGACATTATTTCTCCTTCCCATAATTTACCCTGTATTTTGGAAAGATGAAAAATCTTGGTAGTCTCACAGCCCTTTGGAAATTGTGCCCAGCTGCACTAACCCTGGGTCCCTCTCCAGAGCTGCCTGGAAGCACTTTCACTAAAATGGGAGCAAAATGAGACCTTCTAACTCTTGTGTTGTATCTTTGCTGTGCTAGTTGTAACCTCAGAAAAGGTCATTCTAAATGAGAACTTAGAAAAATTAGAGAAAGAGGGTGTCCATGTGAATTCCAGAGGAAGATAAGAATTTAGGGAGCTAATGTGTTACTCTGGGCTACCACTAGGTGGAGGACCATCGGTTTGCTCCTCAGCTCTCCGAACCTTCCAGTTGGTGGGTTAAGAGTGTGGCTTGGGCACTCAGAGAGGGTTGGGTTTTTAACTGAGCGAATTTAGGAGACTTTTTTATTCATAAACATTTCACTGTGTTCAGCACTTGCTACTTCCCCTTAGGGTCTTAACTCCTTTACAGTGTGGTCATTTGTATTTTTGTTTTACTCATATTGAGCCAGAATCTTTGCACCCTGTGCTCCTTGCCTCTTTTGTGCTTCTTAAAGGGAACAGTGCTCTTGACTGAAGGTTTGGGGGTGGGGGCAAAGCATAGAGGAAATCTGCAGAAGCCATTTGAGGCTAGGCGTGCCCAGAGTCTCCAGAGATGATGAGATAGCTCTCCTAGAAATGTCAGAGAACTATGAAAAACTCAGAATGCGCTGCTCTTCTGATACCCATTTATAGGGAAACTTCTGCAGACTGAGAAATGAGCGCGGGTACACACAGAGACACAGAGGATTCAGCCTTGAGGCCAGGTGACTTCTGGAGGGGTAAGACCTTGAGTTAGTTTTTTTCTAGTATCCCCTAAGTCACATTTCTGCTGTGGGCCTGGCCTGACATGTAAGACTCCATAGATTTGTACGCTAGATTGCTTGCAAGGGAAGCAACAATAGGCCCAGTGTCTAGAGTCCCATTCTAGGTAGACAAGGCCTTGATCTCAGTCTACCCCAGTAAAACCAGAAATGTTCCAAGCAGGTAGAGCAAGGTGGAGGTGATGAGTCAGGAGAGGTGGAGAGCTGGGAGGGGAAGCATTCCCAGGGTCTTTATTAGTTTATCTAGTTTAGTAAACTATTTCCCACAACTCTGGAAGAGGGACTGGGTCATGCTTTATGCAGACTCTTAATTGGTTTTGGTAACTACAAATGCAGAAAACATTTGGTTTTGTGCCCAGAAAAGCCAAGTGGGTTCCCCTACTGAAAGAATACATTGTGATGCATATGAACAAGGGTCTAGAATTACCAGTCCATGTTTGTTCTCTCTCTCACACAGAGAAGCTTTTTATTAAGGGTTCTCTTCCCTTGGTTGCATTCTTTGTATACGTCAACATTTGTGGTCTAGTAATAAGTCCCAAGACCAGAGCACCTATTTAGTACCTTGCGGCAAAAGATAAGCCCAAGGAAATCTAAACTGACTGGTGTTAGACTGCAAGCCAGGCATGTGGAATTACAGATTCTGGGACAGTACAAGAGAGCATAGCAGATAAGGGCCAGTCTGCCTGGGGTAAGAGTCTTAGCTCCCTAGTTACTGGTTATGTGATCTTGGCCAAATTACATCGCCTGCCTGTGACTCAGTTTCCTTATCTACAATGGAGTCAATACTGTCCTACAATTAAGTTTAAATGAATAAATAAAAATAAAATGGGGTTAATACTTCTTAGGGTTGTGGTAAGAATGAGATGAATTAATACATCAAAAATGCCTAAGAATGGTGTCTAGTTCATACTAAATTAAAAAAAACTGTTTATGTTTCCTTCCTTATAAAATGAGAGTTACATCATCTGGGGTCTCTCATCCTGCAGGTTGAATCCTACCTGTGAGATTTTTGTTTCATTTAGAGAGGTTTTTTTTTTTTAAGGTAAATTAAAATGCTGTAAGGGCTGAAAAGTTTGCCCCAGACTCCATTGTTCCCTATTAATTATATGTGGCCCTTTGTTCAGACATATTTGATTACTTGGCTAACCCCTTAGGTCTTTCAGCCCCTAGAGATGGTCTCTAAGTTCCTTTCTCGGTCTACATTTCAGTTGGAAAGGATCTTTGTGCTGTGAGCACTCCAGCGATGAGGTTCATCCAATGGTAGAATTGGGGATCTCTGGGATTTTATGTTACATAAATCATTGTATCCTATTCCCTACCCAGAACAATTACCTTCCATTTCCCCAGCCTCCTCCCTAGAATCGCTGCATGGCAGGGGTACCATCCAGACGCAGGAGCGTTCCATGGGCTCCTGGGCCTCCAAACCTTCCTCTCTGCCTGACTGCTAACTATGTTGAAAAGATGACTTGTTTTTAAAAAGCCAAAAAGCTGTTTTAACCAAAAGCTGGGTAAAATTTCCATTTAAGTTAGTCTAGTGGCAAAAGCAGAAACCCACAATAGGGCATGGTTTCATAGGTAGAT
The DNA here is from genome assembly GCA_963574575.1 of Galagoides demidoff. Classification (NCBI taxonomy): domain Eukaryota; kingdom Metazoa; phylum Chordata; class Mammalia; order Primates; family Galagidae; genus Galagoides; species Galagoides demidoff. Next base: position 27,716 of record CAUYQV010197726.1, on the reverse strand, counting down.
TAATTTGGACAGTTGGAAGCTGGGAGTTCTGTAAACCATCCCCTAGGGCTATAGAAGAGTGAGTGCATTATCCTGGAGTAATGAGCCACACCCAGGAGGACTGCCCGCATTCAGGAAAAGATAAACATTTTTGAGAATAAGCATCTCTGACTGGGTTTGTCTACACAGAGATCTCTATAGATGGATTTTTAAGCACTTAAAACATGGAACTTAGTATGGATTGCTTATTGTTTAAATTAGAAACAGGCTGTGTTTTGCTGGCTGTGCAAAGTGAACACTTGGTCCCTGGTGACTTGGTTATTTCGCCATAAATGAGCTGATTTTCACTGCTCGATGCCTGTGTTTAGCCGAGGCAGTGAGGGAACAGTGAGGTTGCCATGGCAGTAATTAGGTTTCTCTTGGGGACTTTAAAGTGAGGTTCTGCTGGCTGATAGTGGTAAGGGAAGACTGTAATTAGAGAAGCAAAGTTATTTTTTTTGTTTTTTAGAGACTGAGTCTCACTTTATTGCCCTTGGTAGAGTGCTGTCGTGTCACAGCTCACAGCAACCTCCAATTCCTGGGCTTAGGCAATTCTCTTGCCTCAGCCTCCTGAGTAGCTGGGACTACAGGCGCCCACCACAATACCCAGCTATTTTTTGTTGCAGTTTGGCGAGGCCGGGTTCGAACTCACCACCCCCCTAGTGTGGGGCTGGCACGCTACCCACTGAGCCACAGGCACCGCCCAGAGAAGCAAAGTTATTATACAACAATGTGGTCTGTTTTAGGATTCATTCTTATACCAGTATTATTGAGATTTCTTTTAGGGTTACATAAGTGAAGTTGGCGCAGCCTAGGGTGTTCACATAGGTTTTGCTTTACAGGAGTCCCCCTGCCTCTCTGTGGCTTGACCAGCTCCTACTCAGCCCTGGTCTGAGGTCTCCTATTACCCTTACCACCCCCCCCACTTCAGTTTGCTTTCTACAGTAAAACTCCTTACTTCACTGGAAGTGCTGGCTTTGGGTCTACATCTGTAGCTCTCCAGTGGTTGGCACAGGGCTGGGTAACTTACAGGTGGATGAGGGGTCAGAAAGTTTTGATATGTGATTTATAGGGTCCTTACTGAAATAGCTGATGTCTTACCTTTCTGGACCTTTATTATTGCAGTAAAATGATTACTGTAATGTTTATGTATCTCACACACATTAATGGTTTACATTAAGCCAAAACTCTCAAAAATGTCCTGTTAAACACTTCTGAGTAGTGTTTTTAGAGTGGCAAATGGGGTGTGTGTGTGTTTATTTTAGAGAGAGAGTCTTACTCTTTGACCTGGGCCGGAATGCAGTGGCATGATCAAAGCTCACGGCATGTTGGGTGGCGCCTGTGGCTCAGTGGGTAGGACGCCACCCGTATGCCAAGGGTGGCGGGTTCAAACTGGCTCCGGCCAAACTGCAACAAAAAAATAGCTGGGCGTTGTGGCAGGTGCCTGTAGTCCCATCTACTTAGGAGGCTGAATCAAGAGAATCGCCTAAGCCCAGGAACTGGAGGTTGCAGCACTCTACCAAGAGCAATAAACTAAGACTCTGTCTCAAAAAAAAAAGAAACCTCACTACATGCTTTAAGTCCTGAGTTAAAGTGATCCTCCCACCTCAGCCTCCCAAGTAGCTGAAACTACAGGCGTGTAACCACATCCAGCTAATTTTTCTATTTTTTGTAGAGACATGGTCCAGGCTGGTCTCTTGAACTCTTGGCCTCAAGTAATTTTCCTGCCTCAGCCTCCCTAAGTGCTGGGATTACAGGGATATGCCACCACGCCTGTCGAATACTATTATTAATAGTTCTTAGTTGAGGTAATTTGGCATAGTATAAAGAAGCCAAAAAGGAAAAAAAAATTTTTTCTCCTGAAAAATATAAGATAAAATAAAGGGGTAACCTCAGATCTAATCAGCCAACAGTCTTTCTCTTACCTTGTTCATTTTCCTTCTCTTCAGTACAGTGACAGTCTAACGTTTATGGCATAACTGGTAGACTGTCATGCGTGTTTTCTAAATCATTCCAGAAAGGCACTGTGCTTACATTGTGGGTTTTGTATTGAGAGTATCATAGCACATTCTAAAACTGTGAAACTTGGGATGGAGCTTATGATGTAACCCCTCTGTAAGCCAGCTGTTTGATTCTCTAGGCCTCCCAGCTTCCTGGGCCTGACATAGAGGAATATTTATTGTACTCGGAAGATAAGAGAGTTAATCATTAACGGCTGAGTTCACAATGCCACCATTCTCTTGTTTCTCTCTGACTAAAGCTGGCTTCTATTAGGAGTCATTGGGAAGTCCCATCGTACTCATTGACAAATCCAATGCAGTGCTGGTCTGGTTCACTGCATGTGCCTGTAGGCCGGAAAGGTGGCAGGTGCCATTTTTCCCCATTTCCCTGACTTTCCTTATAGAAACTGGTTCTTCCAGCATTCCACAGGAAACTGGAATGAAGCCTTGCTCCTTTGCTTTTGGCATTTGGAAAGACTCATGCCGCTTTTCCATTGTTGTTCTGTGTAGTTCAGCCAACGCTACTCCTGAATTTGAAGGTCGAGGAGGTGATGACCTTGGCACAGAGATCGCTAACACCCTGTACCGCATATTTAACAATAAGAGCAGCGTTGACCTGAAGTCCCTCTGCATCAGTCCTCGGGAGCACTGCTGGGTCCTCTATGTGGATGTGCTGGTGAGTATCATGTTGATGTGCTGGCCATACTCTACCTTTGTGAAAATCACTTGGTCTACTTTTCTCCCAATGCTTTTTCCCTCTTTAGGTGGATGTTTTCAATTTGTAGGGTGAGATTAGTTGGGAAAAGATGGTCTCCTATACTAATTTTTTAAATCAGATGTAGCATATATATATAAATAACATATGTATAATGACATTCTGTAACAAAATTACAGTCGTATCATGGTAGCACCTAAAATTATTTACAAAGTTGTCAATGAACAAACAAGAGATGCTTTCTGAATGGTGTCAGGCAGAGCTGATGAGCAGAATTTAGACAGGCTGGCACAGTGTGTATGGAATGATGATAAGCAATGTACGTGCATTCTCATTTGAACCTTACAAACCTTGTGAGTGGCTACTCTTACATTCCCCCCACGTATAAGTGAGGAAACTAGACAGAGCCTCAGCTCCTGAGCAGTGCTGTTGGGCGTCAAAGCCAGGCGTGAGTGATGCTTATACCTCTTGACTTCACTGTGCCATCATCCCTTAGTAACATCTGGGAGCTCAGCTCCTCTGAGGCTCTTATGTCTTGGGTGAGGACCCAGAGGTCCTGCCTCTCCCACACAGATTCTGTTCCCCTAGGGTCTTTCTTAGCCAGCCCTCCATTCTTACCCTGGTATTTTCCCTTTCAGATATTCCTCTACCCAGGTTTTGGTGCTCGTTGGTAAACTTCTCTGGGTAGCTATAATTAATTTGCCTGTGTGTAATACCGTAGCAGTCAATGGCTTATTCTTGTACAAGCTCTTGCTGGGTCTGTTTTATTCCTCATTAAATTTTATGAACCTGGAGATTATTGACTACATGTTTCACTTGAGATCGAGGACACAGGCTAAGCCATTGAGCAAAAGATTCTTTTTTTTTGAGACAGAGCCTCAAGCTGTTGCCCTGGCTAGAGTGCTATGGCATCACAGCTCACAGCAACCTCCAACTCCTGGGCTCAAGCAATTCTCCTGCCTGCACTGCCCAAGTAGCTGGGACTATAGGCGCCTGCCACAATGCCTGGCTATTTTTTGGTTGCAGCTGTCATTGTTTGGTGGGCCTGAGCTGGATTCGAACCCACCAGCTCAGGTGTATGTGGCTGGCACCTTAGCTGCTTGAGCCATAGGCACCGAGCCAGACCAACAGATTCTTTAATGAATATGGAGATAAAGGAGGTATTATAGATTGATCATGAACTTCATGAAGAGAAACAGCTGGCTGCTGTCAGCCCTACATGAATAGGGTAGAGCTTTCTGGATATTTTTAAATTAATATGATAATAGATGGAGCATACTTAAAAGATAGTAGTGGTAGCCATTGTCTAACAGGTTAAGATTGTACTGAATCCTGATACTAATGGGGGAAAGTCATGAAATTGGAAGTCTATTTATTTTTTCTCATCTCTGATAAGTAGGATGAATCTTGTAGTGTGATTCCTACCAAGCAGATAATTTCACGGGTCCTGGTTTTGAGGAGGTGGGAACCAGCACCCTACAGTCTTCCTAGGATGGTAGATGCAGGCTTTATAGGTGCTCAGGGAGGTGCAGCCCCATGGTGTGGACTCTCGGGTTCCATTATGTTTTTCCCCTCCCCCACCAAAAACTTTAGTAAAGACGTGAGTGTTACTGCACACTGCATTTGCCCTTGATGTGTTTGTGCACACTCATGGTTTTGTAGGAGGATGACCCAGTAATGAGGACTGATGCACTTTAGAGTCAGTCTCCCTTAAAACAACAGCCCGTCCTTCTATCAGTGAAGGCTTTTGCGAAACTGATGAGTATAGGGATGTTATTTCAGCCCAGGAGCAGCCCTCGTCTTCCACAAGCAGGAATCTGCGGACAGTGTGCACTCTATCCCTGTCCTGTGTAGAGCTTTCTTTCTAAGACTCTTGGCATGTGTATTTCTTCTCAAATATTTTTATTATTTATTTATTTATTTTTGAGACAGAATCTCACTATGTCACATTTGGTAGAGTGCCATGGTGTCACAGCTCACAGCAACCTCAAATTCTTGCACTTAAGCGATTCTCTTGCCTCAGCTTCCCAAGTAGCTGGGACTATAGGCACCCACCACAATGCCCAGCTATTTTTTGATGTTGCAGTTGTCATTGTTGTTTGGCTGGCCCAGGCTGGGTTTGAACCTGGCTCCCTCAGTGTATGTTCCTGGCACCATAACCACTGTGGTATGGGCGCCAAGCCTCAAATATTTTTAGAAAAGTTTTGCTTACTTTGGAAGAAGACATGAGTTTTTAAAATGTTGTCATCTTCAGAAAAATTTTTAGTGAATTAGAAAAACATTTTAGGGTGATACCTGTGGCTCAATGGGTAGGGCACTGGCCCCATATGCTGAGGGTGACAGGTTCGAACTGGCTCCAGCCAAACTTCAACAAAAAAATAGCCGGGCATTGTGGCAGGTGCCTGTAGTCCCCGCTACTTGGGAGACTGAGGCAAGAGAATCACCAAAGCCCAGGAGTTGGAGGTTGCTGTGAGCTGTGATGCCATAGCACTCTACCGAGGGTGATAAAGTGAAATTCTGTCTCTTAAAAAAAAAAAGAAAGAAAGAAAAGCATTTAAAAAATTACATTACAAATGAGGTAGATCAGATTTTTTTGGCTGGGGCTGGATTTGAACCTACCACCGCTGGCGTATGGGGCTGGCGCCCTACCCTTTTGAGCCACAGGCGCCGACCGAGGTAGATCAGTTTTTGTCATTCATACAGTTTGCATCTGTGGAGGCTTCTTCCTGTATGAAAGCAAAAGTTTGCCATCAGCTTTGATGAGAAGGTGCTTTGTGCATGTAAGTTTAGGGGTAGACTTTTGTTTGTGGAGTATTTATCCTAAATTTAAGATACACTGAGGCAGCTCGGCATCTGTAGCTCAAACAGCTAAGGTGCCAGCCACATACACCAGAGCTGGAGAGTTTGAATCCAGCTTGGGCCTGCCAAACAACAGTGACAACTACAATCAAAAACTAGCCGGGCATTGTGGCGGGCACCTATAGTCCCTGCTACTCAGGAGGCTGAGGCAAGAGAATCACTTAAGCCCAGGAGTTGGAGGTTGCTGTGAGCTGTGAAGGCATGGCACTCTACCCAGGGTGACAGCTTGAGGCTCTGACTCAAAAAAAAAAAAAGAAAGAAAAAAAAATACACTGAAGAGATTGAGTCTGTTTGAAGCACAGTAGGGGAAAACCAGTCTTGTCACTGGAATTATGAAAAATGAATCTCCGATGATTTATCTTTACCAACTTGTCTGGGTAGTCCTCAGAGAGAGCCTTCTTCAGACAGGTATTCTTGGTACCCTGCCATGTTTTCATACTTTTATTGTAGACATATTTACTAAAACCTATTATAGTCAGATGCTCCAACTTGTTTTCAGTATTGTGTTTTCCCCAGTTGAATTATCTTATGAGTGTAAAAGTTTAACTTCATGGAAACTTGTCTTTGCTCTTTGTATTTTTTTTTTTGGAGACAGAGCCTCAAGCTGTCACCCTGTGTAGAGTGCCTTGGCATCACACAGCTCACAGCAGCCTCCAACTCCTGGGCTCAAGCGATTCTCCTGCCTCTGCCTCCCAAGTAGCTGGGACTACAGGTGCCTGCCACAAGGCCCAGCTATTTTTTGGTTGCAGCTGTCATTGTTATTTGGCAGGCCCGGGCTGGATTCGAACCCTCGAGCTCTGGTGTATATGGCTGGTGACTTAGCCAATTGAGCCACAGGTGCTGAGCCTCTTTGTATGTTTTTAATGGCATCGATTTTTACCCCATATGAGGTAACTGTTAGGCATTTGTCATACTAACAGTGTACAAATGACCTTTGGTGGGGAGACTGGTCACAAGACTGGTCTTTCAGTGAACCCTGGGAGTGGTGATGAGAACCAGCACATGGGTCTGTGGGGTCTGTGGCCTTGGGCATGGGAAGGAAAGCAGGCCGAAGAGTCGCCGCAGCACCTGCAGCTGGCTGTGTAGGTGACAGGAGATGCTGAGCCTGGTGACTGAGCAACGGTGACGGGAAATCCAGGAGGGGCAGGTTTTGTGTGGGGGACCCACGTCTGCCATTTGGTAGGCTGCATTTCTTAGCAGTGTGTTTTGGAAATTTGCCCTTGGAAAGAAGCCCCTCTGCCCAGAGTGCTGCAGAATAAGTTGCACTATTTTCCTGAAGGAACCGTTTCAGGATTCATGCATCTGAAAGAGGGAGGTGTTTGTGATCAGATGTGTCTTCCTGTTCTCCAGTTCTGCTCCTTCTCCACCTCTGTCCCAGAAGGCATTTTTACCCCTGGGGTGTCTCTCTGTGGCAGTACCTGTCCTGTGCCTCTTATTTTCCTACTAGTTTGTTCTGAACCTCTGCAGGTAGCCCAGGTTGGCTGCTTTGGATCTTGGGCCCACTTACTCTCCCCCTGCTTCTTGGCTATAGTATATTTAGCAAAAAGACCGGGCCTGCCTGGCAGAAGAGAAGAAGGGGAGGACCTGTGAGTACCTGTTACAGGCTGGGAATGTTCATTGCCACACAGCCACCCTGTAAAGAAGCCTTACTGATGGAGAAACCAAAGCTCAGAGGACATGTAGCAAGTGGCAGGGACAAGTGTCAAACCCACACTGGCTGACTCCAGGGAGCACCCTAAGTTGTCTTGTTGTGTGATATACCATGAGGAATGTGGGCAGGCAGACCTGGGGCCAGGAGAAGGGCTCATTCCTTTGCACCCTGTGGAGGAAGACAGGTTGATTGGTGCCTGCCCTTCTGGAAGGCCCCTGGGCAGATATTCAGGGTTTATTTTAGCATTCTACCCTCTTAATTTCATATCTAGGCGCTAAGCTAGAATGTTGAAAGTCCAAGTTTGTGTCCGCCTGTAATGAGACACAGCACAGGACAGTAAAAGCATTGCACTTTGCTGATGCTTGCCATGTGCTAAGCACTTCTCTCAGGGCCTTACAAAAATAAACTCCTTCCACCTTTATAACAACTGTGTGAGATAGGTGTGATTTTTTATCCTCTAGATGTGGCCCAGAGAGGTTACGTACCACCCAGAGTTATGAGGCTAACTAGAAAAGACAGGAATCAAATCCAGGCACACTGACTCAGGAGTCTGGCCGGAACCCCTCTGCTGCCTAGCAGTCTAATCTGAACAGTCCCCTGAGTAGAGAAGAGCTTCGTCCAGTTGCTAGGTGAATATGTTGCAGTTACAAAGGCAGGTGGTAACACAGACTGGGGGTTACATTTTAATAGGAAGCATGCAGGGATATAGAAGAGAGAGTTTGGACTGGAGGTTTCCTTGGAAAGCTTAAAGGTGAGAATTAGAGGTTTGCTGTGGGCATGAATGAAGTTCATGATGGGATGTTCTGGGTATAATTGTTGACTCTGACTCAGCTGAGTTTGGAAGGCCCAGGCCTAGGGTCTGCCTGTCTGTCACAAATAATCACCAAAGTCATTCTTCATAGCAGCCCTTTATCTGAGCTCTGAGATTAGGGATCAAACAAAATCATAGAGTCCCAGCCTTTAGGAGTTCATAGTTTAGATGAAGAGGAGACAGATTCTAAATAAAACACATAGAAATATACGACTTTTCTTTCTTCTTATGATTTCTCTCCTTTCTTATTCAGGGCAGCCCAGTTGGCTTTATTCCATAAGCTCAGGCCAAAGCTTCTCTAAAACAGGGGCAGGGCAACCTGCTGCCTTCCACTGACCTTTCCTGCTAGGTGGGCACACACCAGTGCACTCAACCCTTCTGCTTATGGACAGAATCTTTTCTGAGAGACCCTAGTTTTATTATAATTAATGAAAACGTGCAGCAGTGTTTCATGTGAGACCAATTGTATATTGAGCCTTACACGCAAGAGCTAATTCCACTAGTGAGTGTGAATGGTAGTAGCGACCATTTTCTCCTTGCCTGGAGGCCAGGCATATGTTAGCAAAGACTGGAGTAACTCTAAGGGTGCCATTGGAAGCTATTTAGGGCAAAATAAACGTGATCAATCCCTCTTTCATTGCAGGCCCGACTGGCTGGAGTGCCCATGAAAAGCCAATACCTCTGAGTGTTGGTACCCAGCCAGGGCCAGCTGAGACCTTGCCTGTGTGGCCCATGTGAGCACAGCCATGACAACACAGCACTTGCAGATAGGTGAGCACACTATGTCAGTGCGCTGTAGCCACCACATGGTTTGCCAGGACAGCAGTCCACCTGCCTCGGCCTCCTAGAGTGCTAGGATTACAGGTGTGAGGCATGGTGTCTGGCTATGCACTCTTATCTTTATTTTATAAACACACATTCACTATTTCTTAGGAATCAGTGTACTTTAAGTGGGGTAATATTTAAAGTAAGAAATGATGTCTGCTTTTTCTTCCCTTTTTAATCCCTGTCTCCCTTAGCTGCTGGAATGTGGTGGAAATTTGTTTGATGCCATTTCGGTTGCTGTAAAGGCTGCTCTCTTCAATACAAGGTGAGTCTTCACTGGGCATGATGCCTCATGCCTATAATCTTCTGAGAGGCTGAGGCAGGTGGATCACCTGAGCTCAGGAGTTCAAGACCAGCCTGAGCAAGAACAAAACCTCATCCCTAAGAAAATAAAATATCCAGGTGTTGCAGCAGGAGCCTGTAGTCCCAGCTACTTGGGAAGCTAAGGCAGGAGAATCGCTTAAGCCCAAGAGTTTGAGGTTGCTGTGAGCTATGCCTATAGCTATGACTTTATAGAGGGTGACTGCATTAGACTCTGGCTCAAAACACACACACACACAAAAGTAAGTCTTCCTGCAAAAAGCTCTGTAGGCCTACAGAAGACCAGAGCAGGTACTTATAATGGAACACTGAGGAAATTTCTACTGTAGCTCATAGGTAAAGATAGCAAGGAGTATCTTGGTGGTATCTTTTGGTTTTTTAATAATGGGTACATGCAATGGAAAATGATGGTATCTAATGTTAATCTCTAGAAAAGAGAGATTTCATAAGTTAAAACTGAACATATACATATAATTCTGTATTTAGTTTTAGTATTATTTTCATAAATAAACATATACCGAGTAGAAAAATAATAGAAAACTGCAGAGAAGCAAGAAAGAGTGGATACTACCTACATACAGGTCAGCAACTCAACTAGTGTTCCCTGGGAAACTTGGGCACAAAGATTTTGGCTGTTTTATACTCAGCTCTATCCCTAGCACCATGAACAGTGCCTGACTCATCGTGGGTATTCACATATTCCTTGACTGTACACACAAATGCTCTAATAGCAGCCTGCTCTCCAGTTTAAGTCAAAAACAAGAATTTATGGGCCAGGCAAGGTGGCTCACGCTTGTAATCCTAGCCCTATGGGAGGCCAAGGTGGGTGTATTGCCTGAGCTCAGGAGTTCAAGACCAGCCAGAGAAAGAATGAGACCCTGTCTCTATTAAAAATAGAAAAAAACTAGCCAGGCGTTGTGGTAGGTGCCTGTAGCCCAACTACTCGTGAAGCTGAGGCAAGAGGATCGCTTGAGCCCAAGAGTTTGAGGTTGCTGTGAGCTATGATGCCATGACACTCTACCTTGGAGTAACAGAGTGAGACTCTATCTCAAACAAACAAGAATTTATGCCACTGTGGTTTAGCCTTCCAGATAGGCTGTGTAGAAGGGATAAGGTGCTCAGCTTTTTTGTTTTGTTTTGTTTTGTTTTCGACCAAGTCTCACTCTCTGTCACCTTGAGTAGAGAGCATGGCAACATCATAGCTCACAGCAACCTCAAACTCCTGGGTTCAAGGGATCCTCTTGCCTCGGCTTCCCAAGAAACTGAGATTACAGGCATGCACTATCAGACCCAGCTAGCTTTTTCAATTTTTTTTTTTTTTTAAGTAGAGATGGGGTCTCACTCTAGCTCAGGCTGGTCTCAAGCTCCCTAGCTCAAGCAGTCTGCCTGCCTCAGCCTCCTAGAGTGCTAGGATTACAGGTGTGAGCCATTGTGCCTGGCCTGCTAAGCTTTTCTGGAGTTGACATTTATTCTCTTTGGTTATTTAACCTTTCCCACTTCTTTGCACCAACTACTTTGAGGAAAGTTTGCAGCATTTGTAATATGTAGGCAGGAGCATACATTCCATGAGAAGGCCTCCATTAAGGTAACAGAGGGTCCTAGGGTATTAAAAAATGAGGATTAGAAACTTCTAGCAACAGGCTCGGCGCCCATAGCTCAGTGAGTAGGGTGCTGGCCACTCACACCGAGGCTGGCGTGTTTGAGCCCAGCCTGGGCCTGCTAAACAACAATGACAACTACAACCAAAAAATAGCCGGGTGTTGTAGCGGGTGCCTATAGTTCCAGCTACTCAGGAGGCTGAGGCAAGAGAATGCTTAAGCCCAAGAATTTGAGGTTGCTATGAGCTGTGACGCTGTGGCCCTCTACCGAAGGTGACATATAAGACTCTGTCTCAGAAAAAAGAAACTTATAGCAACATAACCTAGGGAAATTAATAAATAAGTAAGCAAAGATATTTATTCTAGGTTGTTTATCACAGGTCTTTGTAGTGGTAAGAAATCAGAAACAACATGAATGTCCAGTCTAAGAGACTGAAATTCCCACTGCTGTATGTTTAAAGGCTTAATGTGAAAAACCATTTACTAAATGCAGTAACCTCATCCTGTTTTTTTGTTTGCTTTATTATATTGTAATTTTTATGTAATTAATATGTCTAGGAATAGTTATATCCTACAGTGGTCATTGTAATTGTTTTTTAGTGTTCATATTTTGGCCAATTTAAGATTTATCTGCACTTTAGAGTTGTTTTTTTTTAACACACACTCCATTTTAGAGTTTTTTAATGTGAATGTAGACTAGCTGTGTAATTTAAAACAAACAAAATGCAGGATGGGATACCTGCTGAGAAAGAAAGTCCCCCACCCCTAACTGTGCCACTAGAGTTCTCGCTAAGAACCTGGCACTCGTGCCCACTGTGGGAGGTTGTGTGCTAGATCCCATCAGCAGCAGCTTGTGCTTGGGCCCTGTTGTAGGAAGAAAGAACGTTGCCATCTGATGTATCTCGAGCATCAGAAATGACTCCTTATCTGCCAGTTGGTTTCTTTGGGCACCCAGGCAAAAAGAGAAATTGGGACTTAGATAAGGCTGGTTAGTTGTGGGGAAGGTGTTGGGGAAATTATACATCAGGATGATAAAACCCAGCTGCTCAGAGTGGGGAAGACACTGTCATGGGCACAATTATGATCTCATCCCTAGACCAAGAACAGCCTTGCAGGCAGCAAGGAATGAGGGCTCTGAGCCATCAAATGCTCCTGGTGTGGGCAGAGACCTGCACACTCAGGACCTTTAGAAGGATCTTCTTTCATTCTTCTGCTCAGAGTTGTGACTAGATGGTTGGAAAATTAAAATGAAATATTCTGTGTGTATGTGTGTGTGTGTGTATACATACTTAGTTTTTTAACATACCAGTCAAAGTTACCTGGTTACCTGACTCGTTCACATAGGATGTTACTTAGTACTTACAGCCTAGAGGCCCCTGATGTGGAGGCTTGAACCAGGGTAGCAGGACTCCTTGACCCTTAACGACATTCTGTGGCTAAAGTTCCCCTAGTCTGCATTATGTAGGGATGCCTTGTGAGGGACGGGCAGCAGGGCTGTATCATAGAGGGCTTTTGTCAGAGGAACTGGGGAAAGCAGGAATACTGTGTCCATTATAGTAGCTGGGTGGGACACCTTTTCCTTCCTGGCTCCTCTACCCTAGACTGGAGTGAATTGACTTTATGGGTTAAATGTGTTTTCCAGCACTCAGCTCAAGAAACAGTGTTGCCAACATCCCAGAAGTTTCTCCCACCTCCTGTAGCCCTGGGCATTCATTACACTGACTAATGATAACCAGTGTCCTAAAACTATATAGCTTATTTTTATACTTGTTATAAATGGTATCATATACTACATTCTTTTTCGTGTCTGCCTTGTTCACTGAGCATTATACTTTGATACCTGTACGTTGCCTCTAGTCACAGCTAGCTTTTTGCTGTGGCGTTCCACTATGTAAATCACAGTTTATCCATTCTGTTGTTGATGGACACCTGGGTAGTTTCCAGTTTGGGGCTATTACAAACAGGGCTGGACACTAACACTTATGTACTGATTTTGGTGTACAGATTTATCCATTTATGCAGGGGAGGAACATTCTGAGTCATAGGGTCCGGCTGTGTTCAGTGGCAGTAGATACTGGGAAGCAATTGTCCAAAGTGCTTTCACCAGTTGATACCCCACCAACAATGTTGTGAGAGTTCTGAGTTGCTCCACGTCTTGGCCAACTCAAGTTTTATTTTTGTCTTTTTAATATTAACCATTTTGGCAAGTGTGCCTGAGTATCACATCATATTTTTAATTTGCATGTTTTGATGAATATTTAAATTGAACACCTTTTTGTGTGTTTATTGGCTACTCGAATAGCCTTTTTTATGAAGTCTTTATAAAAGCCCATTTTTCTATTGGGTTCTCTGTCTTTTCCTTATGTTTGGTAGGAATTCTTTATGAACTCTGTCAGATATAAATTTGTGTCTATTTTCTCCAAGCTGGATTACATTTTTAGTTTTTAAATCTTTTTTTGACAAATGAAAGTTTATAATGTTAATGTAATTTGAATCTTTATATATTTTTCCCTTTATGATAACACTTTCTATATCCTGTTCAAGAAGTATTTGTCTAGTCCAGTGGTTCTCGACCTTCCTAATGCCGCGGCCCTTTAATACAGCTCCGTGGGTCACGACCCACAGGTTGAGAACTGCTGGTCTAGTCCAGGGTCATGTAGATGCTCTCAGCTTTCCCCGAAAGTGTTAATGTTTTATCTTTCACGTTTGTATCTGTTGGTGTGGGTTTTGTGTGTAGTGTGAGGGAGGGTTGAGACACATTTGTTCCCCAGGTGGATCTGGTTGGTCCAGCGTTATTTCTAGAACTCCTTTCCTCACTGTACTGCTGTGCTGCCTGTGCTCTTTGACAGGGATGACAAGGATAGAGATGATAATGTAGAGGGATGGCATAACTTCCTGTCCTGAGTCACAGAGATTCCAACTCCTATCCCCAGTCTCAAGAAAAAAGTTATTTTTTCTCCTTCCAATAAGCGGGGATTTTAACTGTGCTTCTGCTTCCAGGATACCAAGGGTTCGAGTTCTAGAGGATGAAGAGGGGTCGAAGGACATTGAACTGTCTGATGACCCGTATGACTGCATCCGACTGAGTGTGGAGAACGTCCCCTGCATTGTCACTCTGTGCAAGGTAGAAGTTTGCATCTTAGGTTTTTGTTTTCCCTGTGGATGTGGGACTCTAATCCCAACCTGTTGCAGTTATTTAATAGATCAAGAAGTGATAGCAGGAGGCTGAATGGGTCAGGTTTTTAATTCTACTAAAATCACTTCACAAATCAGGGTGTGGTGAAATGTTCAGACAGAAAGATGTTGGGTCTTGGCTCGGCCCCTATAGCTCAGTGGCTAGGGTGCCAGCCACACACACCAGGGCTGGCGGGTTCAAACACAACCCGGGCCTGCCAAACAATGACAACAACAACAGCAACAACAAAATAGCCCGGCGTTGTGACAGGCCCCTGTAGTCCCCGCTACTCGGGAGGCTGAGGCAGGAGAATTGCTTAAGCCAAAGAGTTTGAGGTTGCTGTGAGCTGTGACACCACGGCATTCTCCCGAGGGTGACAAAGTAAGACTCTGTCAAAAAAAAAAAAAAGAAAAGAAAAAGAAAGATGTTGGGTCTTGATTCATGCTTGCCATCAGGGAAATAGCCACATAGCATCACGTGTGGATTTCTCCCTATGCCCTCTGCGGGATTGGTGGCCTTTGACTTGGAATTTCACTTCTAACCCATTGTCAGGCCCTCTTCATGCCACCTTTCCATTTCACATTTTTATTACACCACTCACACAGTGGCCTATGATAGAATTATAGAAGAATCCTTCAAATGTTTTCCTTATGAGCAGAATCTAAAGTAAGGTATTGAATGGGCATTGCATGTTCTTTACTCGTATAGTGATTCCTACCACAAAGCCATCAAGGGTGGGGCTTTCGTAGTTACTCACACCTCTGCTGCCCTAACTGACTTTGCAGATTGGCTATCGGCATGTGGTAGATGCCACCCTTCAGGAGGAGGCCTGCTCCTTGGCCAGCTTGCTGGTGTCGGTGACCAGCAAGGGAGTTGTGACGTGCATGAGGAAAGTGGGGAAGGGCAGCCTGGATCCAGAGAGCATCTTTGAGATGATGGAGGTGAGGTTCTGGTTCCAGAGCAGGTGCTGATACCTGGCTGGGGTGCTTGCTGCTTGCTACTCCTTTGGTCATACCCTGCGAATTCTCCCCATTCACCAAACAATGACAACTACAACAACAATAACAAAAAAATAGCTGGGCGTTGTGGCGGGCTCCTGTAGTCCCAGCTGCTTGGGAGGCTGAGGCAAGAGAATCACTTGTGCCCAACAGTTTGAGGTTACTGTGAGCTATGACACCATGGCACTCTACTGAGGGCGACAATGTGAGACTCTGTCTCAAAAAAAAAAGAAAAGAAGAGAAAGAAAGAAACTGCTTGCTGGAATCTCCTCAGCACCATCCAGACAAACTCTGGATTCCCTGTGGTCTCACTGTGCCTTTTCTCTGCAGTACCATGTGACTTGGCCTTAACAAGCCCAGGTTTGGTTGACAGCTTTGCTATTTGTAAAGCAGGCTTTGTCGCTTCTTGTTCACTGCCTGAGGATTAGTATCTTTTTTTGTTTGTTTAATTTTAGTATGGAGGTTTGTCTGAAATGTAAGTATAATATTATATTGTTGTGGTTTTAATTTTTTTTTAATTAATAAAAGTCTTGTAAGGCACACAGAATGTGTACAGCATCAGAATGGCTAGCTGGCAGAAAGGGAAGCTTTTCCTGGTCCTAGTGCGTGTGCCTCACAGGTGGGTGTGTGCTCTCTCCCGCCCCTTCTACAGACCGGCAAGCGAGTGGGCAAGGTGCTGCACTCCTCCTTGCAGAGCGTTCTGCACAAGGAAGAAAGCCTGGGTCCCAAGAGACAGAAGGTCGGATTCCTGGGATGACGTGCGCATCATCCCCTCAACTGCGGAGTGTCTGTTTTTTATTTTTCCTTTCAAACTGAAGTTTATATATATTTTTCTTAACTGTTAATGAATTTAAGGCCACATTTGTACCTGTAAAATTAAAGTCTATTTTCTGGTCTGGTTTGGTATGTCTAGACTTCTTCAGCTATAAGCTGAGATGCCATCTGGGACCCCTCAGAGAGTCTGGCCCTTGCCTGGTGAATGGCAGCCAAGCCTAGGATCTGCTACCAAGGAGAGACTCCTGCTCCAGGTGTTCAGAACAGCAGTAGTAAACACGCTGGAATAAAGAACTGGCAGGAATGGTTTAAAGAAAATGTTTATGATATGTGTCTTATGACTTGTGACTTTTTTTCCTTCTTGTAGAGCTTTCAAAATAAGAATCACAAAGAAAAGTTCATTAACCTTGGGCATTTGGGTGCTTGTGGGGTGGGAAGAGAGAAGCTCTCTACCCTAGGTAGAACCAGGGAGCCTTCCCAAATCCTAGGAAGCCCACCTCTGGCTTCCTGCCCTCCAGGAGATCCAGGTGCCACTCCCTGCGGTCAGGGCCTTAGTGGCCACTGGTTGGTTCTTAGCCAACCTTTCTTTATCACTCTTGTTCTGAAACTGCTTTGTGTTATATAACCCCTCCCTGGTGCTACCTAAGATTTCATTGTTGTATCAGAATTAGGAAAGCTGCTTTAGAGATGTTGTCATTTGATTACTCACCTGCCTTCATACTCTGGGGATAGGAGGAGAGACTGTTCTTCAAAGCCCAGAAAGCCTTTCCTATAAGCCTGTATTCCACTCAGCCCTATGTGTTAGAAATGCATTTCCTCCTAAGTAAGATCCAGGGGAACCAAAACTCCTAAATCAATCTTATAACACCCTGGAGAAGGAGCTGATTCATGAAGGAGAGTATTCCAGCCATGGCATTTGCTCTGTGCATCTCAGACAAACAGAATATGGTGTTAGGCATTTATTGCCTAATGGAAAGAACATAATGTGAGCTGAAGTCCTGTGGACTGCTTCCAGAGGCCCTGGTGTGGGCGCCTCCCCCCAGTACAGCCAGGTCCATCCCTGTGGAGAGAATCAACTGCCTAGCCGTGGGCTTGATGCTGAACCTGCTACCCTGTTGAGAACACGGCCTGGGTTTTCATTTTTTATGTTTTTCCAGTGATTTCCAATGATTGTCTATATAGGTGCCATGATACTGAGTGCTCCTGACAAGGCAGAAACCAACATCATTCTTCCTCCCCTGGTCCCGGCTCACTGCCCACAACATGATGAGACACTGGCAGTGGTGGTGCAGAGATGGCAGCTGAGTTTGAGTGATGTCTGGAAAGCCATTTTGACAGTCAGCTTCACCAGATCAGTGGGAGATGCATGAATTGCAGTGGGTACTATCATAAATGTGAAACTCGGCTCTACTGTGTCTGCCTTTGACAGATGAGGCATTGTGAGGCCAGGTATCCAGCAAACAGCTACCCAGTTGGATTATAATGAAAATAAGGAAAGAAATAGATGTTAGTATCTGTCTCTAGCCACCCCATACCTTCCTTTGGAGGCCACCCCTACATATGTGTATATCACAAATGAAATAAAATATAAATAAAATAAAATGGGCATGGTCACTCCCCTGGAGAGGCATTCATTGGAAAGGTCTAATTAGCACAGCTCTCAGAATAAAAGAAGAGAAAACAGAACAGAGATTGGCAAAGACTTGGAAAAATATTGTCCAGGAGAGACCTGTTTCATCCAGCTCAGCCAGAGCTGTCTTCAGTGGCCTTTAAATAAAAATATCAAGGACAATGTTGAGGTGGACCAAAGTAAGAGCAGGTGTGTAAGAAATGCACCATTGTTGATGTTCAGTAGGTTTATTGTTGCTATGATCCCTTGGTCTCCCACATCACATAAATTCAGGCCTTCAAAACACATGAATTTAGAATACTAATAGCTGTATGCATTTGCTCAATAGAGGTAGTGGTCTCAGGTATAAACTACCAGTAGTCATAAATCTATGCTGCAGTAGACTTTCTGGAAATAATCTAACAGTGTATTAAAAGCCTTAAAAATATTCATGCCCTTTGACCTAATGCTAATAATTCCACTTTGGGGAATGTAACCAAAGCAAGCAATTCAAAATACAAAGGGAGAGAAAACATTAAACTCAGAGAAGTTCATCCCAGTGTTATTTGTACATCCTGAATAATGGCCATAGGTAATGCCAATCAGTGAGGGACCTGTCCTGTAATGTCCTGTGTGTCGTTAGATGGTTCTGGTGGGCTGTTTCCTGTCCTCAGCCCTACCTCAGGCCGGCCACAGCTGTAGGCTCAGTGCACTGCCTGTCAGCAGGCTCGGTCCCAGTGCTAGCCGTAGGCCTTTGCTTTCTTTGCGCCTCTGACACTGAGTTGCGGAACACTGGCAGGAGCCCACTCGGCATCTGAGTATGTGCAGCCTAGAAGTTCTGGGCACTTGTCTCCTGAGGCAGCCCACAGTCACTGGGGGATAGGAGCCATGGAGAAATGCTGCTCTGTTTGATCCTTGGGTGGACAGTTCTGAGAGGTCTTTGATGTACTCGTCAAACTGCAAGGTACGATCGTGCCCCAGGTGCTCGTGACAGGGTTCAACTCTTCCCTGTTTTGCTCTCCCTGGTCTTTTCCTCTCTCACCCTTTGGGAACACCTTCCCAATAAACTACCAGATCATGAATCCTTGTCTCACGCCCTGCTTTTAGGGAGAACCCCAAACTAAGCAGTTGGTACCAGTAGTCGCCTTAAAAAGTAGACCCTCCAAATGGGATTAAGGAACTGTCATTGGCAGGTGGCAGCAAAGGCCTGATGATAACTCAGGACCTCAGTCTATGGTGGGTTGAGATGAGGTGCAGAAGGAGGAAGTGCTGGGTTATGTGAAAGCACTTAACCATAGAGTACTGTGGAGTTGGTGGTAGTAATGAGAACTGTTGAGTGGGCTGACTTCTGTTACCTGCCATAGACAGCCTTTTAAAAAATGGCAGGCTCTACCAGCCATCAGCTGTGGCATGCTATGAAAACCAGCAGGCCTTCACAGTACAGTTTAAAGAGACTGATCTACAGCCGTGGGGTAGAATGTGCTGAGTTTCATGCCCAGGGTTTGCTTTGCAGGGGTAGAAGAATTGCAAAGGAGACAGGGTACATCTCAGCAAAAAGTCAAGGCTTTCATCAGGAAAGAAGGCTTGGGATAAAGATAGGATCTTGGTCCCCCACCTTTGTTGAATCCTTAAGGCAGGGAGATGTCCCCACCCCTTAGCCAAAGGAGAGCAGCCATCCCTTTCCTGGAGACCATGCAAAGATCATACCTGAGGCATACACCTCACAAAATGATGATGGTTGAGCCTCTGCACCACCCCCTTCATTGTCATCCGGACCAGTGACTAAGGTCAGATGATAGCTTCACTTGAGCTGAGAAATACAGTTCCTGCTGTAAGAAGAAAGGGATGACTTATCAAAATGATTGCAAGACCCAGCTTGGAAATATGTCAGGGAAACTGACTTGGGAGTGGATCTTGAGGGTGTTGGACCAGGGCTGTGGCTGGAAATAGGGTTTACTATCCTGGCAAGGAGATCTGAAGTTGTTCCTAATTCACTCCAGGAAGAGCCCCTCTGAAGTTCAAACCTGGCAATTACCAGAAAAAAATAAGGAGAAGATAACCAGAACTGCCTTGGACAGTATTGAGGAAAGGGCTGCAGGCTTTACAGAAATGATCAAGTTCAAATGGATTCCTCATGTGAGCCTGGAGAACTTGCCAGTTTACTATGACCTCCTTGGATGACACAGAGGGCAGTCGTCATTAAAACACAAAGAAGTTGCTAGGGAGGGGTCTTGGACTCCTGGAGGTAGTCAGTCGTGCCTGTCATCTGTAGAGTTGGATTGGCCCCGGGAGATGCTACCATGGACCTGGAATCTCTAGTGTTAGCAGGGTGACGGGATTTGAGACAACAGCGGACAGGTGGCATCACTTAGCCATCAGAGGCAGGCTGAGTATAATTTTCATGGTGTAGGCTGGCAGTCAGCAGCAGGTAATAGATTATGTGTCCTGAGGGGTAAAACAGTCAATTGGGATTTGACGAGTTGGAACATAGAAGGCATAAGCACCATGATGGGAAATTCCAGTCCTTTCTCCAGTTTCCACATATAAGCCAGTTCACAGATTCAAGTCTATTGACTAAAGAGGTTGGGTCCCTTGAATTAAAATTCTATGATACTGCCGTAAGAATACATAATAATATTTCCCTAATCTGGAGTAACTGAGCACTGGGAAAAGTAATTTAAACACTTTCAGACTGGCTTGGCACCTGGTTTGGCTCCTGTAGCTCAGCAGCTAGGGCTCCAGCCACATATACCAGAGCTGGTGGGTTCGAACCCAGCCTGGGCCTGCCGAACAACAATGACAACTGCAACCAAAAAATAGCTGGGTGTTGTGGTGGGCACCTTTAGTCCCAGCTACTTGGGAGGCTGATGCAAGAGAATCTCTTAAACCCAAGAGTTTGAGGTTGCTGTGAGCTGTGACATCACAGCACTCTACTGAGGGCGACAAAGTGAGACTCTGTCTCAAAAATAAATAAATAAATAAAGAACTTCAGATGTGAGTTCTGACTTGATACCTATATCAGGGGTCTGAAATGCCACCAAATGTCTCTAGTTAAAAGAGATAGAGGATGGAGACCAGATAATAAGATATGATGGGTTCAGTGGGTCCTGGCATTATTTCTCTGTCCCCCAATGCATAGATGAGGTGGATATGATTTAATTGGGATGGTATAAATGGTATGGAACAAAAACCATGACTTAGAGTCAAGTTTGGAAACTGCCTCCCCTTGTTAAGACAGTAGCAGTCCTGGATCTTGGGAGGAATTGGAGAGCTCAGCACCAATACCAAAGACCTCAGGGATGCAGAGTGGTGTCCCCACTGTGACCTCTGTAATAGCTAGATAGGGATCATGGTACATGACAGGACCATCACAAACACAGGTAGCCCCAATTTCAGCTGCTGTGCTGGATGAAGAATTTTAAGTGGGTCAAGTCAACACAGCCTTTGGCACTGTGTATGTGGCAATAGATTAGGCAGATACCTCTTTCACTCCTCAGCTTTTACGTGGGAAGGACTGCAAAATGTGTTCAGTGTCTTGTCATTTGTCTTTGTGAATCACTTGCTTTATGTCACAATACAGTTTGCAGGTTGCTTTATGTCACAATACCCTTCCACTGATCTGTCTATGTTGATAAAGTCGTGTTTATTGGATCTGGTATGTACAAAGTAACCGGTGCAAGGAGAGGGTAATATACCCCACGACAATTCAGGAGACTGCGCATTGGTAATGTTTTTTGGTGTAGAACACTCTGAGATGTCTCCTTACCCATCCCAACCCTCCTCTCCCCTCCCCAGATTTGAGAGAGGTATGGTATTTGCTGGACCTCTGGATTTTGGAAGCAGAAATGCTATACTTGAGAATATTGTCTCAACCTATTTATTAACTTAAAAAGCTACCAGTTGTCGAGTGCAAGCCCATCCAAACTGCTTCATAAGCGTCCCTCCTGCTCCATATTACCCAGAGATCCCAGCGGAGCTGGGACTGTCGGGGTGGATGGGGTGCCGTGTGGTTTCTGGCAGGCCCCATAGGGGAATTGTAGCAGAGATCCTGGGATCCTGGGGCAAGGCCATAAGGTGGGAAACTGCTCACCTCCAGCGGAGTGAGTTTGAAAAGCAGTTCCTGGCTTGCCACTGGGCCCAGTTAGAGACTGAATACCCGACCCTGGGACTTTGAAGGGACCTGAGCTGCCTATCGTGAGTTGGTTATTGTCAGACCTAGCAGGTCATGTGGTTGGGTGAGTGCAGCAACAGTCTGTGTGTGATGGGAGTGTGATGGGAGCGTACAGTCAGGATCAGGCCTAAGCAGCTCACTGGGCATGAGCAGGAAACGGTCCAACTATGCCAGATTCCCCTGTGACCATCCCTGGTTCACCGGTACCTCTCATCCCTCAGTGGGAAGGGGAGTCCTGCAACCAGCTGGTGGGAGAAGAAAACCTGGTCTGGTTTGTGGGTGAGTCATTTTGATATATTGACGAAAGTAAAAGACACTGCTGCCACATTGTAGCCCTGCCTAGAGATGACCCCGTGGGACTGCAGGGCAGGAACTGAGACCCACAGTGCCTTTGGTGGTTCAGTTTGCATGAATAGGGATGTATGTGAACTGGGTAGTAGGGAGATGCTTGGCTAGTTAGACAAAGGCAAAACAGGAGTCAGATGGGATGATCAGAGAGAAGGGATTGGACCTGTGGGAATGGGTCAGAATAGTGCAGGTCGCTGGGAATCATGTCAGCGCCCATCAGGGGACATCTTCCAGAGGAGGCACTCAACAACCACGCAGTGACTTCCAGTTGTGGGTGGGTCATGGCAGATCACTATTCATGCTACCGCAGTTCAAAAAGCCAGATACGTTTCAATCATGTCTTTAAAGGGAGGGCTTTGGAAGCAAAGAGGATTTGCATGGCCTAAAATTCCAGAGAAGGGAGAGACTCTGAAGTGAGCAATCTATCACCAGCTATTTCCTTCCCTGGGAAGGACTGCAGATTCTGGACCTGGGAGAGGGATCAGGCTTGGTGAACATGGAGGGACTTCACTGGGGGAAAGAAACCAGCAAAACTTCTGACAAGGCTGTTCATTTGGGAACTTCAGGATCTGGAAGCTCATAGCTGGATTTACATTTGCCAAATTCCAAGGCAAGCTGGGAGGCCATGGAGTGTTGATTGTGTTAGATTGGAATGTCCTGTAGTGTCTAGAGGCCAGATCAGGCTTCCTGTTTCTTCTTGTGTGGCAGGTGAGCGCATGCCCCGCTTATTCTTCCCAAAGTTATGGATCAGGCAATAGATACGGTGAGGGGAATGCTAGTGAGCTCCCTGAGACACGGGGCAGCGTGGCTTCTCAGACTAGTCCTCCTCTTCCCCACAGCTTTTCAGGCTGCCCAGCTGTCCCCACGTGTCACCTCAGTGTGCTCCTTGGAAGAATCCCATGTGTAGTCAGGGTATTACCTACCTCATTTTACAGAAAAGGAGCTTGGTCTTAAATAACTTGCTGGAACTCAGGACCCTCAGTCTTCTTTCCATTGCCACACTGTCAAGTTTTAAGGACAACAAAACAAGGAAGGTAAGCCCATGAGAGCCAAGACCTTGCTGAGTGGGGTGTTGCTATCCCTAGGGCCTGGTATACAGGGGCAAAGCCAACACTCGGATGAATGACAGTACTAGATCAAGGAAGTTGGAAAGGAACAGATGACTTCCCCAGTGAGGGTCACTGAGGCCCAGGTTATAGGGCATTTGTCCTTGGGTTTGACTAAGGGCCTAGTCCTTGCAAGAGATAGGCTTAGAGATATGTACCCTGGATATCTTACCTTTGAACGGGAAGTGGGAAATTCTCTCCCTCCATAGGCCAGGCCACATTTCTGTTGACATGAAGCCAGTGGAGCTAAAAGGAAACATCTGTGTAGGGTGATGGTCGGGGTGGGGATGGCTTCATATCAGGCCAGAAGTTTTCATGTTGTTTGGGCTGCTAATGGGTGGAGTGGCCAGAGCTTGTTTTGTATAACTCAGACTTCCAACAGCTTTGGAAGGGGAAAAAACTACTTGAAAACTGAAATGTGCCTTTTGAGCTCTCTTCCTGCAATTTTTCTGCCTCTGGGTCTTGTTATCAAGATCATTCTGTACAGGGAAGTTGGTATAAAAAGACTGGACCTTGAGGGTGGTATGTTAGTGAACAGACGTTTCCTTGAGGGCAGGTCACTCCTGTGGCTGAAACCACTCCTACTTATTGCCCCATGGGATAGCTGAAGTCTGTTGGACAGGTTCAGCAGAAGGAGATCTTTAGTGCAAGGAAGACAAGGTTGATACTGTCCTCTATCTGGGCTACCAGTAAATCAGTGTGGTTGGCCGTAATGGTGGTGTCCCAGAGGCTGGCTTGTCCCACCATAGGATGTGCTTGATGACAAGCCAAGCATATAATGACAGAACCAGTTGCTTTTCAGGTAACGACCTGCCTGGCCCTGCAAGGTTTAAACAACAGGGTCAGGGGAAAAGGGCCTCCCACTTGGAGAGGTGGTTAGCCTACAGTACCTCTCCAAACTGCTTCTTAACTCAGAGGTTGAGACACGGGGGCCACTTGCATCTTTTGAGGCCTCCTACAGCAAATAAAAAATGACAAAATAGGGTGGTACCTGTGGCTCAAAAGAGTAGGGTGCCAGCCCCATATGCCAGAGGTGGTGGGTTCAAACTCAGCCCTGGCCAAAAAGTGCCAAAAAAAAAACAAAAAAAAAATACAATGCCAAAGCAGGGTTACCAAAACTAGTGATATATTTTAAATGTTTACTTTTAATGAAAGAGCACTTTTTTTAAAATTGAGACCGAGTCTCACTTTGTCACCCTCAGTAGAGTGCCATGGTGTCATAGCTCATAGCAACCTCAAACTCTTGGGCTCAAGCGATTCTCTTGCCTCAGCCTCCTTCATAGCTGGGACTACAGGTGCCCACCACAATGCCTGGCTTTTTTTTTTTTCTTTTGTTAGGCAGGCCCAGGGTGGGTTCAAACCCACCAGCCCTGGAGCATGTGGCCAGCACCCTAACCACGGAGCTACGAGTGCCCAGCCGAAAGAGCACTTTGAATGCATATAAATATGGCATAGGGCAACATATTATTGACATGACAGAACTTTTCTTAAAACATCATTCTGAGGGTGCTACAGCTGCTGGTAATAGGCACAAGTTTGAAGTTGTGACAGGAACTTGTCTTCTGTCAGAACTGGTCATGTCTCCCTACACTGTAGATGCTTCCTGGGTGACAAGCCGAGCCTAAATCTGAAGAAGGTCCAGGCCACTTCCCTGATTCTACATAAGTCATTTCAGCAGTACAGGTGGATGCCCAGGTATGTGTGGAAGAGCCCTACACACACACACACACACACACACACACACACGTGCCATGCACACATAAACACGTCTTGAAAACTGCAGGTGAAAAGACCAAAGACATTGCTCTCTAGAGGTGTGGAGTTCACCTGCCAGGTTAAGTAGGAAAGAGACTCACTTCCCGCAGTGAAGGTGCGGTGCTCCCGGGCTGATGTTGGACAGGTGCTTACTAGCTCTCTACCACCCCTGGGCTTCCAGGCCTCTCCCCACCTGCAGCCGAAGTGCTTGCTGTGTGCGCTCTGATCCAGGCCTTCCCTTGCCCGTCTCTCCATTGGCCTCCCACAGCCTCTGGGCTAGGGGCCAAAGACTTTCATGTGCCTCAGTGACCCCATTAAGCCACATCCCCAGAGTTATGTCTTTCCCACCCCCGCTCCCATCATCTCCAAGCCTTTGCTCATATGTTCCCTGCCTGAAGCCTGCCCACATTCACTCAGTCTCCCCTCCTGTGGCCTAGCCCTCTGTGTCCTTCAGTGGGGGGCCATATTCCTTCCCCGCCCTGCCCTGGCTGCATTAGGTGCCCTGTGAGACCACACTGCCGTTCTGAGGGTCTTACCATCAGGCCTACTGCAGAGGCCTCTGCCTGCCTTATATTTAGAAAACATACTCCTTCCATTTCCCTACCACTGAATAGCCATAATAAAGTTGGGCCAAGGTAAGAAAACTAGGAAAGCAAAGGAGTTAAAAAAAAAAAAAAAAAAGAAGAAGATTAATTTTTCCTTGCCATCTGTTATCCACCCAGAATTCCAGGAAGCAAAGTCCCTTATTAGGTTATGTAATCATCAGGCCCCAAATTGTCTCCCTAAGGGCCTTGCAAATATAAAATGCTGTCCCATTCTGAGAATGCGAGAGGTGGAGCCCAATGTCATTAAAGGGCCATACAAGCTCTCTGCTCCTTGCCCAAGGCTCCCACCCTTGGCACGATCACAGTGCTCAGGGCCGGCCACACCTTCTCTGGCCTGTAGAACATGCCCCTCCCTCAGTTAGACCTGGAAGACAGAGAAAAGCCTGAATTACACAGTACTGTATTTTCTTTTTTGAGAATTGCAAACTCAGAAAATTTGCAACTACAGTTCATTTTCAGGGGGAAAATGGCCTATTTGAGTAAGTTGTCCACTTGGTGCTACGTCAGTATGTGTTTCCTATAGACAAAGACACCATCAAATCAGGAGAGAAACAGGGATGCAGTCATGTCACTTAACTATTGGGATGTGTTCTGAGAAATGCATCAGTAGGTGATTTTGTTGTTGCATGGACATTCTCGAGTGTACTTACCCAACCTAGATGGCACAGCCTACTGCACAGCTAGGCTGTGTGGTAGCCTATTTTTCTGAGGCATGTGACAGCACATGACTGTACTGAATGCTGTAGGCAACTGTGATGCAGTGGTAAGTGTTTATCTAAACATATCCCAACATAGAAAAAGTACAGCAAAAAATATGGTATCAGAGTTAAATTGTGAAGCTTTGGGCTGGGCGCAGTGGCTCATGCCTGTAATCCTGGCACTCTATGAGGCTGAGGCGGGAGGATCCCTTGAACTCAGGATTTGGAGACCAGCCTGATTAAGAATGAAACCCTGTCAGTCAGTACTAGAAATAGAAAAGTTAGCCAGGTGTTGTAGCAGGTGCCTATAGCCAGTCCCAGCTAGTCAAGAGACTGAAGCAGGAGGATCACTTGAACCCAGGAGTTTGAGTTTGCTGTGACCCAGGCTGATGCCACAGCACTCTGCCCTGGGCAACGGAGTGAGACTCTGCCTCATAAAAAAAAGAAAGAAAGAAAGAAAGAAAGAAAGAAAGAAAGATATAAAGTGGCACCCCTGTATAAGGCACTTACAACAAATGAAGCTTGCAAGACGAGACGTTGTCTGCGTGAGCCATTGAGTGAGTAGTGATTGGCTGTGAAGGGCTAGGACATCAGTGTATACTGCTGTAGACTTTATAAACTCTATATATTTAGGTACACTGAATTTATAAGGAAAACATTTTCTTCAATAATAAATAACCTCAGCTGACTATAACTTTTTCACTTTATACACTTTTTTTTTTTCTGAGACAGAGCCTCAAGCTGTCCCCCTGGGTAGAGTGCTGTAGCATCACAGCTCACAGCAGCCTCCAACTCCTGCCTCAGCCTCCCAAGTAGCTGGGACCACAGGCACCTGCCACAACGCCTGGCTATTTTTTTTTGGTTACAGCCATCATTGTTGTTTGGCAGGCCTGGGCTGGATTCGAACCCACCACCTTAGGTGTATGTAGCTGGCGCCCTAGCCACTTGAGCCACAGGTGCCGAGCCACTTTTTTTTTTTTTTTTTGAGACAGAGTCTCACTTTGTCACCCTTGGTAGAGTGCCATGGCACCACAGCTCATAGCGACTTCAAACTCTTGGGTTTAAGTGATTCTCTTACCTCAGCCTCCCAAGTACCTGGGACTACAGGCGCCCGCCACAATGCACAGCTATTTTTAGAGATGAGGTCTCACTGGCTCAGGCTGATCGCTAACCTGTGAACTCAGGCAATCCACCTGCCATGGCCTCCCAGAGTGCTGGGATTACAGGCGTGAGCCACCGTGTCTGGCCTACACTTTTTATTCTTTAACTTTTTGACTCTTTTTTTTTTTTTTAATTGAATGGTGACTATGTACATTAATGCAATTCTGGGGTACAGTGTGGTGTTTTCACATACAATTTGAACCATTTCCAACAAACTGGTTAACATAGCCTTCAAGTCATTTTCTTAGTTATTGTGTTAAAATGTTCATATTCTACTCTTAGAAAGATTCACTTGTACCCTTGTAAGATAAACCATAGAAGTGATCTCTCCAATCTCCCTCCCTCCACCCATTCCCCCTCCCCTGTCCCTCCCTACTTTTTGACTCTTTTAAAATAACACTTACCTTAAACACTAACAAAAATATTTTCTTTTCTTTTTTGAGACAGAGTCTTACTCTGTTGCCCCAGGCTAGAGTGCTGTGGTGTCATAGCTCATAGAAATCTCAAACTCCTCAGCT
>CAUYQV010197723.1:0-10243 GCA_963574575.1 Galagoides demidoff | reverse complement strand
TGTTTTTTGTTTTTGAGACGAGCCTCAAGCTATCCCCCTGGATAGAGTGCCATGGCATCACAGCTCATAGCAACTTCCAACTCCTGGGCTCAAGCGAGTCTCCTGCCTCTGCCTCCCAAGTAGCTGGGACCACAGGCGCCCACCACAACGCCCGGCCATTTCTTGGTTGCAGCCATCATTGTTGTTTGGCGGGCCCGGGCTGGGGATTCGAACCTGCCACCTTAGGTGTATGTGGCTGGCGCCTTAGCCGATTGAGCCACAGGTGCCGAGCCTGCTTTCACATTATTAAAACTTAGTTTAGTATTATATAAAGAAAATCTAAAATGAACACCTCCCAATTTTCTGGTTTGTCTGATTTTAAGTTGTTTCTCCATAACATTCAAGGGATGGCCAGGTCTTAAAAATGTGAGCCGAATACCGCAGGCCCTTGTGCTGGAGCTTTTCCTGACATTATGAATCAGAGACACGCCCCTCTCATCCTGTGTCCCTCAGAGGGTGGGTGTAAGCACCTGTGTCTTGTAAGAGTCACCATTACTAGAAATATTTTAGCAGATTCAAGTTCTAAAAGTACATATTTCCTCCTCATGTTGCTTAAAAGGGAGTTATTTATGGTAGAAAACCTGGTATTTATTATTTCCAATCTTCCTATTCAAGGAGATTGTTCGTTTGTGGCCTTTGCCTCATTTGTCGTCAGAAATCTGTATCTCTTTAGAGGGAACTGAAATGATTTCCTGTGTGCATTTGGGATTTGACTTTCCATTTTTGTGTGTGTGTTGTTCTAAAAAACTATAAATTTTTGTGACATATTTTATATTGAGACCTGAAAGAGTTCACTCTGCAATTTGACAGGGATATCTTAGTAAACACAAACTATGCTGGGTTAAAGTCGGTTCTCTGTATTTATTATTTACTATACAGTTCTTCACAGTTTACATAGTATACAGTGGGTGACAAAAAGCCTACTGAAGTCTTTCCTGTGTATTTTTACTTGTGGTTTTATTTTTTCCATAATTAGGTTTGGAAATTACAATTTCAACATTCCTGTTAATAAGCACACACCCACCAATGTCAAATTCTCCCTGGAAATAAAGTAAGTACACGGCTTGAACAATTTCATATTTATCATAATTAAGGTGCAAATCTGAATTCAC
This sequence comes from Galagoides demidoff, assembly GCA_963574575.1. NCBI lineage: Eukaryota > Metazoa > Chordata > Mammalia > Primates > Galagidae > Galagoides > Galagoides demidoff. The sequence continues at coordinate 9,092 of CAUYQV010197723.1, read as the reverse complement.
TTCACCAGTGGATCAGTAAGTTAGGTGGTAGAAATATCTCAGTTTCTGGTAATTGACTGATGGAAGGGTGGGCCATTGGAGGGAGGGATCTCAGAAGGGGGTGGCCGGGCTCTTAGCTGTGCATCAGCCTGCCAAGGGGCATGACTTTGGTGCTCACAAGCTGTGGCCTGCCCCTGACGTCTCCCATGGTAGATGGGAACCAGAGTAGCAACATGGCCCTGGAATGGGGTGCACGTTTAGGTGAGTCACTGGTTACATGTCAATGTAGGTGCCACCTCTTTTTTCTCAGAAGAGAGGAAAAAAAACAACCAGGGTTTGGATTGGGCTTAAATGTTCTGTTACATCCTCATTCAGTCATCTTGGAGAAGCCATTAATTTTTTCTGAGCTCCCATTTCTTTGCTTGTAAAACGAGTATTCCGTGATCTCATAGCATTTGTGGCACTGCTATTAGCATTTGTGGCAATGCTAATAATGGTGAAATTAATAACCAAGATTTGCAGAGCGCAGCAGTAAGGCAGATGCTATACACGCTAACACTGAGCCATATAATACTCACCATGATCACAGTGATGTACACTCTAACACTGGACCACATAACCCTTACCACCATCACAGAGACCCACTATACACTCTAACACTGGGCCACATAACCCTCACCACCCTCACAGTGACCCAATGTACACTCTAACACTGGGCCACATAACCCTTACCACCATCACAGTTACCCGCTATACACTCTAACACTGGGCCACATAACCCACACCATAATCAAGTGACCTACTGCTGTACACTCTAACACTGGGACACATAACACTCACCACCATCACAGTGACCCAATGTACACCCTAACACTGGGCCACATAACCCTCACCACCATCACAGAGACCCACTGTACTCTCTAACACTGGGCCATAAAACCCTCACTACCATCATATTGACCCCATGTACATTCTAACACTGACCCACATAACACTCACCACGATCACAGTGACCCACTGCTGTACACTAACATTGGGACACGTAACCCTCATCAACATCATAGTGACTGACTATACAACCTAACACTGGGCCATGTAACCCTCACAACCATCGCAGTCATGCACTGTACAAACTAACTATGGGCCACATAACCCTCACCACTATCACAGTGACCTGCTATACACTCTAACTCTGGACCATGTAACTCTCACCACCATCACAGTGACCCACTGTACACTCTAACACTGGACCACATAACCCTCACCACCATCACAGTGACCCGCTGTACACTCTAACACTGGACCACGTAACTCTCACCACCATCACAGTGACCCACTGTACACTCTGACACTGGACCACATAACCCTCACCACCATCACAGTGACCCACTGTACACTCTGACACTGGACCACAAACTCTCACCACCATCACAGTGACCCGCTGTACACTCTGACACTGGACCACGTAACTCTCACCACTATCACAGTGACCTGCTGTACACTCTGACACTGGACCACGTAACTCTCACCACTATCACAGTGACCCGCTGTACACTCTGACACTGGACCACATAACTCTCACCACCATCACAGTGACCTGCTGTACACTCTGACACTGGACCACATAACTCTCACCAACATCACAGTGACCTGCTATACACTCTAACTCTGGACCACATAACCCTCACCACCATCACAGTGACCCGCTGTACACTTTGACACCGAACCACGTAACTCTCACCAACATCACAGTGACCTGCTATACATTCTAACTCTGAACAACGTAACTTTCACCATCATCACAGTAACCTGCTGTACCTTCAAACATTGGGCCACATAAACCTCAACAAAGTCACAGTGACCCACTTTACACTCTAATACTAGGCCACATAACCCTCACCACCATAAAGTGACCCATTGCTGTAACACTGGGGCACATAACCCACACGACGATCACAGTGATCCTCTGCTCTACACTCTAACACTGGGCCCTATGACTCCCAGCAGGATCACAGTGACCTGCTGTACACTTTAACAATGGGACTTGTGACCCTGAAAAGAATCACAGTGACCCGCTATACACTCCAGCAATATGACCCTTAGCAGGATCAGAGTAACCCATTGTACATTCTAACACTGGGCCAATATGAAACTCAGCAGGAGCACAGTGACCCACTGTATACTCTCATACTGGGCTTAATGACACTCAGCAGGATCAAGGTGACCTGCTGTACACTCTCACATTGGGCCTTATTACCCTCTGCTGGATCACAGTGATCAGCTGTACACTCAAACACTACGCAGTATGACCCTCAACAAGATCACAGTCACGTGCTGTACACTTTCACACTGGGCCCTATGACTCACAGGAAAATCACAGTGACCCACTGTACACTCTCACACTGGGCTCTATGACCCTCAGCAGCATCAGAATCCCTTGCTGTACACTGTAGCCCTGGGCCCTATGACCATCAGCAGCATCACAGTGACCCACTATGCACTCTCACACTAGGCCCTATGACCTCAGCAAGATAACTGTGACTCACTCTACACTCTAATACTGGGCCTTATGGCCTAATAAGGATCACAGTGACCAGCAATACACTCTAACACTGGGCTCTATGACCCTAAGAAGGATCACAGTGACCCGCTGTACACTCTAACACTGGGCTTTATAGCTCTCAACAGGATCACAATAACCCACTGTACACTTTAACACTAGCCCCTATGACCCTCAACAGGATAACAGTAACCTGCTGTACACTCTCACAATGGGCCTTATGACCATTATGATCACAGTGACTATATACTCGCACACTGGGCCCTATGACCCTCAGCAGAATGACAGTCACCGCTGTACACTCTCACACTGGGGACTTGATCTTTAGGAGGATCACAGTGACCTGCTGTACGCTCTCACACTGGGCCTGATGACCCTCAGCAGGATCACAGTGACCCACTATACACTCTCACATTGGGCCTTATGACCCTCAGCAGGATCACAGAGACTCGCTGTACACTTTCATACTGGGCCTTATGATGCTCAGTAGGATCACAGTGATCCGATGTACAATCTCACACTGGGCCCTATGACCTTCATCAGGATCACAGTGACTGGCTGTACACTTTATGACTCTCAGCAGGATCAAGGTGACCCGCGGTATACTCTCACACTGGGCCTTATGACCCTCAGCAGGATCACAGTGAACTGCTGCACTCTAAGACTGGCCCCTGTGACCCTAAGCAGGATCACAGTGATCTGCAGTACACTCTCACACTGGGCCTTATGACTCTCAGCAGGATCACAGTGACTGCAGTACACACTCAAAATCAGCCTTATGACCCTCAGCAGGATCACAGTGACCTGCTGTACAGTTTCACAGTGGGCCTTATGACCCTCAGGAAGATCACAGTGATTGGCTGTACACTATCACAATGGGCCCCATGACCCTCATCAGGATCACAGTGATCCACTGTACACTGTGACAATGGGCCTTATGACCCTAAGCAGGATCAAAGTGACCTGTTGTACCCTTTCACACTGGGCCTTATGACCCTCAGCAGGATCACAGTGAACCACTGTACACTCTCACAATGGGCCTTATGACCCTGATCACGATCACAGTGACCAGCTATAAACTCTCACACGGGGCCATATGATGCTAAGCAGGAGCACAGTGACCTGCTGTACACTCTCACAATGGACATTATGATCCTCAGCAGGATCACAGTGACCTGCCATACACAATAACACTGGGCCGTATGACCCTCAGCAGGATTACAGTGACCCTCTGTACATTTTCACACTGGGCTTTATGACTCTCAGCAGGATCAAGGTGACCCGCGGTACACTCTCACACTGGGCCTTATGACGCTCAGCCGGATCACAGTGATCAGCTGTACACTCTAATACTGGGCCCTATAATCCTGAGGAGGATCACAGACACCTGCTTTACAGTGTCACACTGGGCCTTCTGACCCTCAGTGACATCACAGTGACCCACCGTACACTCTCACACTGGGCCTTATGACCCTCTGCAGGATCACAGTGATTGGCTGTACACTCAAAAACTGGGCCCTGTGATCCTCAGCAGGATCTCAGTGACCAACTATATACTCTCATAATGGCCCTAAAGACCCTCACCGGGATCACAGTGCCCCGCTGTTCACTCTCAAATAGGGCTTTATGACCCTCAGCAGTATCACAGTCACCTGTTGTACACTCTCACAATGGGCCCTATGACCCACAGCAGGATCACAGTGACCCTCTGTACACTCTCACACTGGGCCTAATGACAATCAGCAGGATCATAATGACCTACTGTACACTCACAAACTGGGCCCTATAACTCTGACCAGGATCACAGTGACCCGCTGGACACTCTCACACGGACCTTATGATCCTCTGCAGGATCACAGTGACCTGCTGTACGCAATAACACTGGGTGCTATGACCATCAGCAGGATCACTGTGACCCACTGTACAAACTCACACCGGGCGTTATGACACTCAGCAGGATCAGAGTGACCTGCTGTATACTCTAACAATAGGCCCTATGATCCTCAGCAAAATCACAGTGACCCGCTGTACAATCTCACAATGTACCTTATGACCCTCAGCTGGATCATTGTGACCTGCTATATACTCTCAATGGGCCTTATGACCCTCAGCAGGATCACAGTGACCTGCTGTACACTCTCACAATAGGCCATATAACCCTCAGCAGGATCACAGTCATTTGCAGTTCATTCTTACAATGGGCCCTGTGACCCTCAGTAGGATCACAGTGACTTGCTCTACACTCTCGCACTGGGCCTTATGCCCCTCAGCAGGATCACAGTGAGTTGCTGTATACTTTGACAATGGGCCCTATGACCCTCACCAGGATCAGTGTGACCTGCTGCACACTTTCAGAATGGGGCTTAAGACCCTCAGCAGGATCACAATGACCCCCTGTACACTCTCACAATGGGCCTTGGTGACCCTCAGCAGGATCACAGTGACCCACTGTACACTCTCACATTGTGCCTTATGACCCACAGCAGGATCACAGTGAGTCACTGTACACTTTGACAATGGGCCCTATGACCCTCACCAGGATCAGCGTGACCTGCTGCACACTTTCGGAATGGGGCTTGACCCTCAGCAGGATCACAATGATCCCCTGTACACTCTCACAATGGGCCTTGGTGACCCTCAGCAGGATCACAGTGACCCACTGTATACTCTAACAATGGGGCTTCAGACACTAAGCAGGTTCACAGTCACCCACTGAACACTCTGACAATGGGCCTTATGACCCTCAGGAGGATCACAGGTACCTGCTGTACATTCTCACAATGGGCCTTATGACCTCAGCAGGATCCCAGTGACCCACTGTACACTCTCACAATGGGCCCTATGAGCCTCAACAACATCACAGTGATTTGCTGTACAGTCTCACCCTGGGCCTTGTGACCCACAGCAGGATCACAGTGACCTGCTGCAACTCTCACATTGGGCCTTAAGACCCTCAGCAGGAAAACAATTTCCCACTCTACACTCTCACAATAGGCTTTATGACCCTCAGTAGGATCACAGTGACCTGCTGCAACTCTCACATTGGGCCTTAAGACCCTCAGCAGGAAAACAATTTCCCACTCTACACTCTCACAATAGGCCTTATGACCCTCAGTAGGATCACAGTGACACGCTCTACACTCTCAAAATGGGCCTTATGAACCTCACCAGGATCACAGTGACCCTCTGTACACTCTCTCAATGTGCCCTATGAGCCTCACCAGGATCAAAGTTAGCCACTGTACACTCTCACAATGGGCCTTTAGACCCTCAGCAGGATCACAGTGACCCACTGTACACTCTCACACTGTGACTTATGAACCTTAGGAGGCTCACAGTAACCCACTGTAAACTCTCACACTGGGCCCTATGACCCTCAGCAAGATCATAGTGACCTGCTATACACTCTCTCAATAAGCCCTATGACCTTCAGCGAGATCACAATGACCTGATGTACACTCTCACACTGGAACTTGTGATACTCAGCAGGAACACAGTGACGTGCTATACACTATAACACTGAGCCTTATGACCCTAGCAGGGTCACAGTGACCCACTGTATACTCTCACACTGGGCTTTATGACGCTCAACAGGATCAAGGTGACTCTCTGTACACTCTCACAATGGGCCTCATGACCCTCAACAGGATCACAGTGATTAGCTGTACACTCATACACTGGGCCCTATGATCCTAAGGAGGATCACAGTGACCTGATGTACACTGTCACACTGGGCACTCTGACCCTCAGCAGCATCATAGTGACCCACAGCACTCTCTCAAAATGGGCCTATGACCCTCAGCCAGATCACAGTGATGGGCTTTACACTCAAATACTGGCCCTATGATCCTCAGCAGGATCACAGTGACCTGCTATACACTGTCACGCTGGGCCCTCTGACCCTCAGCAGGATTAGTGACTAACTGTACACTCTCACACTGGGCCTTATGACCCTCAGCAGGTCACAGTGATCAGATGTACACTCTAACAATGGGCCCTATGATCCTGAGGAGGCCTCATGACCCTCAGCAGGATCACAGACACCAGTTGTACACTCTCACAATGGGTCTTGTGCCCATCAGCAGGATCACAGTGACCCGCTGACACTTCCAAAATGGGCCTAAGAACCTCTGAAAGACCACAGTGACCTGGTGTACAATCTCACAATGGGCCTTATGACAATCAGCAGGATAACAGTGTTCTGCTGTACACTCTCACACTGGGCCCTATGACCCTGAGCTGGATCACAGTGATTGGTATACTCTTAAACTTGGCCCTATGATCCTGAGGAGGATCATAGTGACCTGCCGTACACTGTCACACTGGGTGATATAACCCTCTGCACCATCACAGTGACCCAGTGTATCCTCTCCCACTGGGTCTTATGACCCTGAGCAGGATCACAGTGACCTGCTGTAAGTCAACACTGCACCCTCTGAGCAGCATCAGGATCAATTTCACCTGCTTTAAACTCACACTGAGCCCTATGACCATGAGTAGGATCACAGTGAGCTGCCGTACATTCTCACACTGGGCCCTAAGACCCTCAGCAGGATCACAGTGACCCACTGTCACTCTCACACTGGGCATTTATGACCCTCAACAGTATCACAGTGACCTGATGTACACTCTCACACTGGACCCTGTTTCCCTCAGCAGGATCACAGTGACCCACTGTACCTTCTCACAATGGGCCCTGTGACCCTCAGCAGAATCACAGTGACCTCCTGTACACTCACAAGCTCGACCCTGTGACCCTCAGAAGGATGACAGTGACCTGCTGTAGACTCTCACACCGGACCTTATAATCCTCAGTAGGATCACAGTGACCTGCTATACACAATAACACTGGGCCCTATGACCCTCAGCAAGATCATAGTGACCCACTTTACACTCTCACACTGAGCTTTATGATCCTCAGCAGGATCAAGGTGACCCACAGTACACTCTCACACTGGGTCTTATGACCCTCAGCCATATCACAGCGATCAGGTGTACACTCTAATACTGGGCCCTATAATCCTGAAGAGCATCACAGTGACATGTGTACACTGTCATGCTGGGCCCTCTGACCCTCAGCAGCTTCGCAGTGACCTGCTGTACACTCTCATCCTGGACCTTAAGACCCTCAGCAGGATCACAATTACCTATGTACACTCACAATGGGCCTTATGACCCTCAGCATGATCACAGTCACCTTTTGTACATTCTCACAATGGGCCCTATGACCCTCAACAGGATCACAGTGAGCTGCTGTACACTCTCACAAAAGGCCTTATGACCCTAAAAAGGATCACACTGAGCTGCTTGTAAGTCTAACACTGCACCCTATGACCAGCAGCAGGATCAATTTCACCTGCTGTAAACTCTCACACTGAGCCCTCTGACTGTGAGCAGGATCACAGTGAGCTGGGGTACACTCTTACGTTGGGTGGTATGATCCTCAGCAGGATCACAGTGACCTACTGTATACTGTCAAACCGGACCCTATGACCCTCAACAGGATCACAGTGACCTGCTATACACTCTCACACTGGACCTAATGATTGTCAGAAGCATCACAGTCCCGTGATGTACACAATAACAGTGGCCCATATGACCCTTAGCAGGATCACAGTGACCTGATGTACACTCTCACACTGGGCCTTTTGACCCTCTGCAGGATGACAGTGACTCACTGTACACTTTCACACTGGGCCTTATGACCCTCAGCATGATCATAGTGACCAGCTATACACTCTCACACTGGGTCCTAAAACCCTCAGCAGGATGACAGTGATCAGATGTACACTCTAACAATGGGCCCTATGCCCCTTAGCAAGATCACAGTGTCCTGCTGTACACTCTAACATGGGCCCTATGACTCTCAGCAGGATCACATCACATGCTGTACACTCTAACATGGGCCCTATGACTCTCAGCAGGATCACATCACATGCTGTACACTCTAACATGGGCCCTATGACTCTCAGCAGGATCACATCACCTGCTGTGCACTCTCTCACTGGGCCCTATGACCCTCAGCAGGATCACATCACCTGCTGTGCACTCTAACACTGGGCCCTATGACCCTCAGCAGAATCACTTTCACATCATGTACTCTCTAACACTAGGCCCTATAATCCTCAGCAAGTTCATTGCCACCTGCTGTACACTCTAACACTGGGTCATATAATTCTCACCACCATCACCGTAGCCTTTGCAGGTTGGTATTTTTTTTCCAGTATATTTTTCACATGAGAACACTTGCATTTAGATTTCAGGACATGTCAAAAAATGCATTTTTAAATCACAGTTTCTAAGTTAGTGAACTCGGCTATAGAGCAGCCCATGCCTTGAACCATCACAGTCCTGCCTCACCAGGGAGAAGAGGTATTTAAGGACACTGACACACAGTAGGTACCTGGTGTATGGTAGCTCTACGTGTGTTGTGACATACTTTCTTCCAAAATCACCACTCCCTATGTACCATATTCCTAGCAGGTATTTTGAATGACTGTGGTACTTAGAGACTCTCAACTCACTTCCCTATAAAATCAGGCAGTGAGCTCTT
>CAUYQV010197714.1:0-10484 GCA_963574575.1 Galagoides demidoff | reverse complement strand
CTGTGGTCCCAGCTACTTGGGAGGCTGAGGCAGGAGACTCGCTTGAGCCCAGGAGTTGGAGGTTGCTGTGAGCTGTGATGCCATGGCACTCTACCCAGGGGGATAGCTTGAGGCTCCGTCTCAAAAAAAAAAAAAAAGAAGTGGGCAAAAGAAATCAACAACATTTTTCTTTTTTTCCTAATATTTTAGATTTATTATATTTTCATTAGAAAACTCTCAGAAATATAAAATGGCATACAGTTTGGTTTTTATTTTTTTGAGACAGAGTTTCACTATGTTACCCTCGGTAGAGTGCTGTGGTGTCACAGCTTCACAGCAACCTCCAACTTTTGGGCTTAAATGATTCTTTTGCCTCAGCCTCCCAAGTAGCTGGGACTATAGGCACCCACCACAGTGCCTGGCTATTTTTTTTGTTGTAGTTGTCATTGTTCTTTAGCTGGCCCAGTCCAGGTTCGAACCCACGTGCCTCAGTGTATGTGTCTGGCGCCCTAACCACTGAGCTATGGGCACCAAGCCAAAATGGCGTACAGTTTAACAGTTATGACTAATGTGAGCATATAGGTTACCACTGGAACCTCTATACTTTTTGGAGTAAAAGGGGCACTAATTAGTTATTACAAGGGAAGAACAGATTGAACCAGAACTGTCCCAGTAACCAGGACATGTGGACAACCAACCGTTGCCCTCTGACTCTTCTTCCACTCATTACCCTTGCTTTCTTCCTATAACTATCCAGTGGGAAAGTATATAAAGTATTTTTGATGTAAAATCATTTGGCAATATATCAGACTACTTTACATAACATCGTAAGAGTACTTTCTTTGCTCACTACCCATGTTTAGAAAGGCTATTTCATAAAGATAGTTTACAATAGTGTAAAACTTTGTAACTTCAACTGTATCTCATCGTAAGTAACGGAAGCAAGCATATCAGGTGAAGTGCAGCAAAGATCTTCAGTTCTTGGTTGGTGCTTCAGTCATTGCCTTCATAGTTGCATGTAAGTATTTCTCAGCTTCACACTGCAAAAGGGGGCCATTTGTTTTTTCCACAGGCTTGGGCTCTGGAGTGCAGTACTCCTGGAGACGTTCATTCAGAAACTTCTCGTAATCTAGGCTTATAATTTTTTGAGTTTCACCATTTATTGGCAGTTCATCAAAGTGGTACAAATCGTGCATGTCAAATGAAAACGCTATATTTTTACCAAAACAAACTCTATCGCCATATTCCTTTTCTGTCTTCTGGACAAGAAGAGGAAGATCATCTTGACTAAAATGAGAAATAATTAGACTAGTAGCATCACAAGCTGCAGTGGCAGATAAGATGGACGTGGGCTGAACGTCTGTTTTACAGCCTTTGTCTCCTCGTGCCCACAGCGTCCTTCCAGTGACACGTCACCAGGAGAAATGCAGCCGCAGCTTCAGTTGCTTCTCTCCCACCGTCCGTTCTAGCTGTTTGTTTTCCAGCATGTCATATTTCTTTTAACTCTTCATTTACATATTGCATTTTACTCTTCTCCAGTTTTTTTTTTTTTTTGGGTTGCAGCCATTATTGTTGTTTGGTGGGTCCGGGCTGGATTCAAACCCACCGCCTTAGGTGTATGTGGCTGGCGCCTTAGCCGCTTGAGCCACAGGCGCCGAGCCTCTTCTCCATTTTTTTATCCAAAAATTTTATTATCTTCTTCCATGTCAGGCCCCAATCTAAAACTTGTCCATGAGGTTTGGATGGCTTTACATCAGCTATGTCTTCATTATAATTATCTTGCTTGGTGACATTTGAAAAGGAGTGCAGGGCTCCTGTGAGACTGAGGATCAAGTCATCTGTTATTCAATAAGTGATCCATATAACCGGAAATCAAACAATATGATATTTACGTACTCAGAGGACGTGGGGGAGGTAATCAAACTCAGCAAATTATCCTCTTTACTCCGGCTCACGCCCTTCCCATCACTCCATCTGTTCCTACCACCATGCCTCCTTCCCTTTGGGTTTTATTTTAACTTCCCACACTGGTGTGGAGCAGAGGGCAGGGCCAAGGATGCCTGTGGGCAACTGTACCACCACACCCCCAGCATCCAACCTTGCTTGCCGGGTCACTCCTGGTCACTGGGAGCCGCATGTTAGGACAGCCAACAGCCTTCGTTTTCAAGGAAGATACTCAAATGGCCAACAGACATATGAACAAATGTTCAATGTCACTAATCGTCAGGGTTAAAAAAATCAAAAAGCAGTAAATTTGTTATGGATGCTGTGAAAAAGGAATGCTTGTACATTGCTGGTGGAAATGTAAATTGGAACAACTTCTATGGTAAACAGTATGGAGATTCCTTAAAGTACTAAAAGGAGACCTACTATTTGATCCAGCAATCCCACCATACATATCTACCCAAAGGAAAAGAAGTCATTATGTTAAAAAGACACCTGTACCCAAAAGTTTATCACAGCACAATTTTTAATTGTAAATATCTGGAATCAACCTAAGTGCCCATCAGTTGATAGGGTACATAAAGAAATGTGGCATACTGTGTGTGTGTACTACTTAGCCATAAAAAGGAATGGAATAATATCAATTACAGCAACTTGAATGAACCTGGAGAACAGTTTCCTAACTGAAGTACCTCAGGAATGGAAAAAAACCCACCATATTTTCTCACTAATAAGTGAGAGTTAAACAATGGGTACAGCTGCTTGGAAGTGGTGTAAAGGATCCTGGAGACTAAGAAGGGGGAAGGTGGGAGGCATAAAAACGTGCCTGTTGGGGGGAGGATAGGTGGAGGGAGGGTGATTGGAGGGACCACACCTATGGTCCATCTTACAAGGGTACATGTCAATCTTTCTAAATGAAGAATATAAATGTCTTAACACAATAACTAAGAAAATGCCATGAAGGCTATGTTAACTGGTTTGGTGAAACTATTTCAAACTGTATATAAAACCAGCACACTGTACCCCATGACTGCATTAATGTACACAGTGATGATTTAATTAAAAAACAAAACTTGCCTGTTGGGTGCAAGGTACACTATTCAGATAACGAGCACACTTAAAGCCCTGTCTTTACCATTATACAATTCATCCATATGACAACATTTGTACACTCTAAAATTTCAAAACAGAAATTATAAAAAAATAAGAAAGTCAAGGAGAGACTGAGAGAGTGGCAATTTGAAGGTGGCAAATTGCTTTTATTGCATGTCTGTCTGTAGCCGTTTATCTCTGGGCAGGTGGTGTTCTCTTCTCCTCTGGAGGGGTCTTGGCATGGCTTGCTCTGGGGACTGCCTGTGCCCAGAGACTGGCTGGAAGTCAGAGTGGTGACTGGTGTAGAGCTGTCCTCATAATGACTTTTTTTAGTAATAAGTTTAATTAGAACTACTGAGAATTGTACCATAGTAGTAGTTCGGAATATAGGTGATAGGGTCAGGCAGCTCCTGTGTTTAATTCCTGGGTGTACCACATTTCTGTTATGAAATTTAAACAAGTGTTTTAAGTACTATAAGGTTTTGTTTTCTCAACAATATTCTGAAGATAATAAAACCCTTTTCATCATGTCATTATGAAAATTAAGTGAGATCAAGTTTGTAAAATTCCTGTCACATTATAAGCACTTACAAAATGTTAGCTTTTTGTTGATAAGAGAAATCTGAGTTAGAGTCTAGAGGAGTATTTCTATTTGCTTTAAAATTTTGTATTTTGATGTTGTTTCTTCAAATGACTATTTTAACAAAATGCCAAATACCACATCATGTCCTACTTACTTATTTTCTATCTTTTATTCCAAGAAGTCTTTTCTTTGTTTGCTTATGAAAAGATGGATGATGGAAAAAGCCTAATTCCCAAAGCTATTTGTTTGCATTTGGTAAGGTTTTACATAATCCATTAATGAGGATGTCATCACAAAAGAAAGAAAAGCAACAGCTAATTTTTAGAGTATTTGTTATTGGGAAAGGATTACTAAGTTAGATACAAAATTGGTTAATACCCTGGAGGGTAGTAAAATCATAAAGTTTAGAATTGCCTTTCCTACCAGACCAAGGAAAAAAAATCACATAATAATAAGTTTTCAGAATTTAATCTTAAACTTTATAGAACTAAAACAAAAATATGTTTATAGCTATCAAACAAAAATACGTCTCCTGAAAGAACTGTCATTAGAAAATATTCTAGCACGACATTTAAAAAGAAAATAATCATCGTGTTGCTTTATTTTCAAGTTTTCATATTTTTCCTTCCATCATAAATAACTGTGTTTTAGTTTATCATTAATCTAACAAAAATAAAATGATATGAGAGGATTTTCCATTGTGGGGAGGAGTTAGGTTTTTTTTTTTTTTATTGGAAGGAGAAATGCTAATAGAGAAAGAAAGAAGCAGGCTGATAGTGAAGAAGGACTTGGTTTTGAAGGAGGGTAGATGGTGAGAATGTGGGGGTTGCTTCTCTAGCCTCCTCAGAATTATTCCTGTTCTCAGAGGTGACCCTCTATCCTCTAAAAAGGATGAGGGATGGCAGAGCATTGCAGAGGCTGCAGAAAATGGTAATGGAATCCATGCTTTTTGAGACTCCCTCTCCAAGTTTAATGTTTGTTTTTCATGGGGTCAGTGTTCCTTTGTGCTTCCTTAGTTGGACCTAATCTATTCTCTCTTTTCATTTATAGTGGCATCGATGTTCATTATGCTGTTACTTTCAATGGCCAGGCCATCAGCAATACCACCTGGGACCTAATTAGCCTTCACTCCAACAAGGTAGAAAACCACGGTCTTGTGGAATTGGATGATAAGCCCACTGCTGTTTACACAATTAGTAATTTCAGAGATTATATTGCTGAGACACTGCACCAGAATTCTTTGCTGGGGAATGCCTCCTTGAATCCAGATCCTGACTCCCTTCAGCTTATTAATGGTGAGTTTGATATCTATCATGAAGTCCTTGTATAGTTTTAGTTTCTTTCCTGATATGCTCTGGTTAAAACTAATTTCCCTAAATATATATGGTTCTGAGCACTCTCTACACTGTATGAGATAGGAGCCATCCTGTAATGAAAAGAGCTTTAGCTATGCAGCTATTTTGTAAAGATTAATCAGGGGCTGTCTGGAGTTTCTCTGGACAGAAGCCCATGGAGTGGGAGAAATGGAGACTAGCATGACAGAAATAGGTTAGAGAAGTGGGAGTGAAGTGTAAGAGAATGGAAAGTAGTACCTGGAAGTCTGAATTGAAACAGGCTATTATAATGCTGCCCAAGTGACCGAGACATGAAGTCTCCCATGTAAGTCAGCTGGTAAAGACTTAACAGTCAGAGATCAGAAAAGGAGCAGGTAAGTTAATGGAACATGTAGGTCAAAGAAATGATGGGGCTGGGCAGAATCCAAGAGAATCTAATGCTGACTGTACATTCAGACAGCTGTAGAGATCCAGTTATGATCTATAATGAATAGGTGGGTCCAGGATCATCACAAAGAGAGACTCTACTGGATTTGGAGGCTAAAAGGTGGCCTAGTCAACCTAGGTCTGAAGCTTAGGATCTGGGTACTAGTGCCCAACATCTTATCAGCGACATGGTGTCCTGTTACCTTACTTGCTACTTTATATTTGCTTCTCCATGATTTTTTTGCTCATTGGTAGTTTAGCTATTACAATGTTTAGTGGAGTATGTTTTATTTATTTATTTTTATTTATTTGTGTTTTTTGAAACAGAATCTCACTTTGTGCCCTGGGTAGAGTGCCATGATGTCCTAGCTCACAGCAACCTAACTCAAACTCTTGGGTTCAAGTGGGTCCCCTTGCCTCAGCCTTCTGAGTAGCTGAGACTAGTATATTTTATTTAAATAAGCCTCTATCCTTTCAGGCAGCTATCACCTAGGGGTCTGTGTGTATGTGAGAGAGAGAGAGGGAGAGAGAGAGAAAGAGAGAGAGAGAGAAAGAGAGAGAGAGAGAAAGAGAGAGAGAACAGGCAAATAAATAAAAACAGATGCTAGCTGGGAGAAGAGAAAATTATTAATGGAAGAGAAAAGAATAGATTTGAAAGGTGAGATAGAGAAGTACTTAGGGAGTCAAGATTTTTTTGGGTTGGAGTTTTCAGGAAAAATTTTTAGAGAGAGAGAGAAAGGAAAGTTCTATCTTTTCAGGCAGGTATGTGTGTGAGAGAGAGAGAAATAAAAAGGAAAAATTTAATAAAATTTTACTGTGTGTGATAGAATCCTTTATTCTCCAAATAGGGGTTTTGTTTGTTTTTTGAGAGGCTAGAGTAAAACTTTAAATTGCTTTTCAACTATTTTGGTTTCTGGACTGATGTTTCTTTGATATGATATTCTGCTAAGACAGGGCCACAAATTGGCCTGAACTTATGTGAGTTTCTTAGGACTTTGAGATGGAGAAACTCTCTCTCCAGTGGGTGATAGTGATATAAAGCTATCTGTTCTTAAACATTAGAGAGTCTTTGTATTTTGGAGCAAGGCGGGTACCCTGGGACTACTTCCTCATATAGTCCTTTTTCATTGTTGAATCTTGTTGGAATACTTGGGCTAGATAAAATAGTGAACAGAGAAGCTTGTTATAATCTCGAACTACAGAAGTTTTTTGTGCAAGCCTAATAGAGACTAGCTAAGTCCTAATCACAGGGACAGTGTATGGGCAGAAAGGTCTAGGAGTCTGCATATTGGGATCTAACAGAGAAAGGATATAGTCAAGAGGTCTCCTAAAGGAGACTGGAACCTAAATGGAGCAGAAGGTGTAAACATTAAGGTTGGTAACTAGAGCGGTGAGAGAATGGCGTGAGGAATAGGTACCTGATAGGCAAAGTGAAGTGTTTTGGGAAACACTAAGCATCATACCAGATCTTTCTTTAATGTGGAGACTGGGGAGGAGCTACCTCCTAAAAGGTGTCCTAAAAAGAGGTCAACAGCTCTCTTAGAATTTGAAGGGAAGTTCAACAAATTCTTTAAAATATCTAGTACCAACTAATTCAGGTTCCTTGGCCTTTCATTAGATGTATGTTTCTTTTCTTTTCTTTCTTTCTTTTTTTTTTTTTTGAGACAGAGCCTCAAGCTATTCCCCTAGGTACAGGGCTGTGGCATCACAGCTCACAGCAACCTCCAACTCCTAGGCTCAAGTGAGTCTACTGCCTCAGCCTCCCAAGTAGCTGGGACCACAGGTGCCCGCCACAACCCCCAGCTATTTTTTGGTTGCAGCTGTCATTGTTGTTTGGTGGGCCCGGGCTGGATTTGAGCCTGCCACCTTAGGTGTATGTGGCTGGTGCCTTAGCCACTTGAGCCACAGGCACAGAGCCAGATGTATGTTTCTATTACTTAGAACTTTGTCCCTAAAATCCATTTCTGTGGATGCCAACTTCGTAGTTCTGAATGGCTGCAGCTTTCTAGGTAACCTAATCATCTCTAGCTAGTCTCTATTAGCCTTGCACAAAAAATTTCTGTAGTTTGAGATTATAACAAGCTCCTCTGTTCACTATTTTATCTAGCCCAAGTAGTCCAACAAGATTCAACAATGAAAAGATAGAATCATCCTTTATCTCATGGAGCTTATTTTCCATAGATGACAAGATAATTGTATACTCAGTGGAAAACAGTTTTGGAAAATGCTAAAACCAAATAGGGGGTTTTGGCTTATGCTTGATCCTTCTCTGTTGGGTCAGTGGGAACAGGTGAATAAAGAGACTCTGCTTACATTTTTGGTTGCAAACATCAGATTACCCTTTTGGAAATCCCTCCTTTTTAGCTTTTAATCAATTCTCTCTTCACTCCAGGAAATATCAGTTACTTCTTTGTGTTCCCCTCACTAGTTTTATAATTTGTGCTTATCTGGCATAGGCAGAGCTGTCAGAAGAGCAGCTGGCTTTATTAATATTTATTGCCTCAACTTTGGTAAAGTCTGTGATAAATAGCAAGGATCCAGTAAATCTTTGCTGAAGATATTTGGTCTTTACTGTTGTTATAGCAATAAAGTTTTTTTGTGTCCTAGCCTGTTTCTCAAAGATGCTTTCTGTCAAGAAAGAAATCATTTTTCATGCTTTTCTACCATTCTTAGCATCAACCAAGTGAATTAAAATTTCAAGACAATTTTTAAACTTAAAATAAAAAAAAATCAATTTAAAAATAATTTTCATGTGACTCTTGAAAAAAATAAAATCTGCCTTGAGAAAAACTAAAAAAATTAGTAGGTATTGTGGTAGACATCTGTAGTCCCAGCTCTCAGGAGGCTGAGGCGGGAAGATCATGTGAAGCCAGGAGTTTGAGGTTGCTGTGAGCTAGGCTGATGTCATGGCACTCTAGCTAGGCAATAGAATGAGACTCTGTCTCAACAAACAAACAAATACCACCCCCCCAAAACAAAATAAACAAACAAACAAAAAACTGACTTGAGAAAGGAAATAGTAGAGGAGTGTCCTAAATGTAACAATGGAAAGAACCTTTATTTTATGTTGGGTTTTTATAATTCAGACAGATTGTGTTAATATAAATAAAATATCTGGATAAAGCAGCAAACGTTCTCTAAGCAAGTTTGCCCCACTTGTTCTGCCAAAATTGAAGCACTTGGCTTTAAGTTGTTCCCGCACCACAAATACAATAAGTCTTAACTAAAAAAGTTCTTTACTATTGTTGTTTTCCCAGTGAGAGGAGTTTTGCTTCCCCAAGCTGAAGAAGTTTGGAACACTCAAAGTTCAAGTCTTCAGGCAACGCCATCATCTATTCCGGTATGTTTCTATGTTTTATGTCTAGAACCAGGCTCTCAATTTTCTCTTCTTTGTATCCTTACTCGCTTACTTTGGCATCATGATTTTCCCAAGCTGTTCCCATTTCAGATATTCTCATCATCCTTGGAACATTACTCATAGTTGTCAGCTCATAGGTACCAAAAAGTGTTGGTTCAAAAAACTTAAGCCTTCCACAGTGTCGTCATTGCCAACTCCACACATGGTAGAAAACTTATTTATGGTTCCTTGTTTGGTGGTAGGTAATGGTAGGTAATTAAGCTGAGTTGTTTTCTAATAGTCATCCAGATTTTTTATAGCCAAGACTATAAATTGATGTATATAGGTATAGAGTATTGATTTTTGTGTCAAGGATCATAGTGAAAAAAACAATTTAGACTGGAAGGCATGGAGAATAGTGTGTGTATGGAAAGAAGACAAGGAAAAGTAAAAGTATTAGCTAGTTGACAAATGACTGAGATTCTAAATCAGGCCTCTTTGTAACCTGGACTGAAAACTTTCCCATTTGCGCAGAAACAGCGTGGAATAAACTTCTTTTCATTTTTACCACTTAGCTCCATCAGGAATTGCCTTTCCCTTCCATATCTCCACCTGCCACTTCACTTATAGGGAGGCATCAGGTAGAAAAGAAAATGGCTTTTTTGAAGTGCTGCTAGGACACCAACAATAACAACTACAATTGCAACAGCACTAGAAACTTACCTGTCTACAATGAGTACAGAAATCTTGGATTGTTAACAGACGCAGTAGACTCATCTATATTGCCTCCTTCCACCCTCTTAAGACTTCTACTGTGTTTCAGATCATCTATTTGAAATACTTGTTTCTTAAATTTAATCCAGCAATGGTAATTTAGAAAGCCTGCTCCCAAGTCATTTAATCATTGTTCTCTGTAGTCATTTCCACTACTCAGTTATAGAGCAACTAAGTTTTGCCACGTGGAATCACTGGAAATAATGTTTTCACTGAGTTACATATTAGAGAAAAAAAGATTGGGGGGATTAACAGAGTACATTCATTTGGTGTGTATCTATTCATTCACTTATTCATCCATTCAAATGTATTTATTTTGTGCTTTTCATGTGCCAAGTGCTGGGGAAACTAAGGTGAATGAGGTGTGGCCTTGTCTGCATGAAGTTTCCAGTCTGGTAGCAGTAGACAGATTTCTAAACAAACAGGGTGATGCAGATGCTGCCCTAGAAGTCCATCCAGGGTGCAGTGGCAGGAAATGGTGATGGCACTACTAGTTCTCACTTGTAATCACATTGAGCCTGGGACTTCTCTAACCACAGGGAGGAACTTTGATATTTTAGAATCATAGAGTAAAGACAGGAATTCCTACAGAAAACCAAGGTTGCAAGCTAGAGACCAGGTAGATCTAGCTCTAGACGTGCATTTTGGGGCCAGATTTTAAAAAATAAGCCAATTTTAAAAAATCAGGAGATTTTTCTATAAAAAATAAAGATTGTTAGTTTCTTTTGAAAACCAGAAGATCTGGCTCAGCGCCTGTGGCTCAATTGGCTAAGGCACCAGCCACATACACCTAAGGTGGCGGGTTTGAATCCCCAGCCCGGGCCTGCCAAACAACAATGATGGCTGCAACCAAACAATGGCCGGGCATTGTGGTGGGCGCCTGTGATCCCAGCTACTTGGGAGGTGGAGGCAGGAGACTCGCTTGAGCCCAGGAGTTGGAGGTTGCTATGAGCTGTGATGCCATGGCACTCTACCCAGGGGGATAGCTTGAGGTTCCGTCTCAAAAAAAAAAAAA
>CAUYQV010197710.1:0-18774 GCA_963574575.1 Galagoides demidoff | reverse complement strand
ATAGCAACCTCCAACTCCTGGGCTCAAGCGAGTCTCCGGCCCCAGCCTCCCAAGTAGCTGGGACCACAGGCGCCCGCCACAACGCCCGGCCATTTTTTGGTTGCAGCCATCATTGTTGTTTGGCGGGCCCAGGCTGGGGATTCGAACCCGCCACCTTAGATGTACGTGGCTGGCGCCTTAGCCAATTGAGCCACAGGCTCCATTTTTAAGTGTATTCACCCTTCTAAGAAACACCACCCACATTGTAATTTCTGGTGCTAAAAGGGAATAGTCTGACTACAGAATCAATAAAAAATGCATTTAACTAGATTATCTCCAGAAGGGTACACAAATAACCTAGAAATTCCTACCTCTAATAGATTGAGTACAGCAGGAGGGGCCTTTTCATTATATATTCTTTGGAACAGTTGAACTTTTATATGATTAGTACTTAACAGGTACTAAGAAAACCATCTTATTAAAAACAGATTTAAAAAAATGAAATCATTTGTGCTGAAAGTCTGCAGTTTTCTTACTTTCAGACTCCACTCGGATATGGGCAGAGGTGACTGGACATTGAATGAGCAAGACAGGAATGCTCCAGGAACACCGCTTTACAGCAGGTCTTTGAAACAAGACCCAAGGGCCTAGGCTCATCCCTCCCCATGAGCCCTGAGGGGTGAAGGTGTGCTTTCTGTCTGAGTGGAAGATGCCAGTGATGCTGGAAACTGCTTGGCCTGTTTGCCACAAATAAACCAAACCTGTTAGGAAACATCCTTTCCTTTGCAAAGGATTCAGGACTGGAGTCAGCTGGCAGGTGTCCTCGTCCCATCTTGACTTCTAACTACTTGTAAAAGTTGATCATTCTGCCTCCTGAATGTCAGTTTCAAATCTATTCCTATTTCAAAATGCTACATACATGAGTGTGTTACTAAATATGATGAAAATATTTAATTTCTTCCTGTGGCTACCAATAAACTTCTTAACAAACTGGCAAAGAGGAAAGGACTCCCTGGTCCCTGCAGTCAGTAGCGGTTGGGAACACAGTGATGCAAGCAGACAGTACTTGTGACTGGTGTCCACGCAAACCAAGCTATACCAGCTTTAATCAATAATAACTACTGCAGCAAGGACATGAGTGCTGTGTGAACCAAACTCCACTCTGATATGTATAGCGGTGACTGGGCATTTTAAAGGGATAACAAGGGAGGAGGCAGAGGCTGAGGCCGAAGCAGGACAGTCAGGAACACAGACTGTCCAAAGCAGGAAGGGGCTATCAGCACCATCAGGCTCATCGGGTTTGCTAACTGGAGCTTATCAAAAGTAGGCTCCTATCCTTCCAGAGAGCTCTGGCATAGCTTGGTTTTGTGTGGCTGGAGCGTGGTGAAGGACAATTTCTGTCCTGGTGGCACACATGTAGAACAGCACACCCCCCACTTCCCTCCAACACACACACGTTCAGTGCCAAGGGCAGGGGCTGACAGAGCAACAATGCCTGGTCCAGGGAAGCCACACTGAACCCCAGAAGTTTGCAGTCAGCCATATGGTCAAACACTGGTGTTCAGGCAAAGTCTGTGTAAAGCCAAATAAAGGCATATGAAGAAGTTTAACATTAAATCAACAAGAAACTGACTTCATGAAGTATATATAATCAGAGTGAGACACCCTCCTAGCTCTCATTCTTAACCTAATTTGTTAAATGTAAATTTTGAGATTTTTAGTTAGCATGTTTTGTTTTGTTTTTCAATCAGGCCCAGGCAAGGTTTGAACTCACCACCCCTGGTTTGTAGGGCTGGCGAAGTAGGCCTGAGTAGTTTATAACTGCTGAGCTACAGTGCCCAGCTTTTATTTAGCATGTTTTATAATTCATCAATTACTGAACGCTCTATCTGATGACTTACTGATGATCTGAGTTAAGAGATAACAAAGAGTAACCTGATTTTTAAACATCTTAATTACTATCAGCCAATTAAAACATTGACCAAAAAAAAAGAGAGAGAGAGAGAGAGAGAGAGAAAATACAAACACAATAGTTACACTTGTTTCGGCTAAAGAAATGTTTGTTCTCACAAGGCACTTGACAGAATTTCTAGAATACACCCAGAAAGCAATCACTAAAAATGAACCAGAATTGATGGCTGGATAAAGACAGCCCTGAAGGGCAGGAGGCTTCTCCCAACTTCTTTCCTGAGAAATTCTACTAGTTTCTCAGCGATTCCTGTGCTCCTTGCCTATTTTGGCAAGAACCATTCTTACACATGTTGAATTCAGGGCTTAAAATAAAGAGGGGCTTCCCTATCCTAGCACAGCACTACTAAACAGTCACAGGTGGATCTCCTGGGAAGGAGGGAAAAGGGTCACTCTTCTCAATGGTTCAGCCTAAGTCTCATGTCACAGCCTGTGCTCTCACAGGCCACCGGCCACTCTCCCATGGCCTGCTCACCAGTCACCAGCAAGAGTCTGTGGCAGGGGGACAAAGCACTAAGGTTTTACTCTAGTGGGTTTGTGGATTGTTTTTAAAAAAGGAAACTTTAAGACAAGAAAGAGACTGTGTGAGGCAGACTACTGTGCTCTCTCCTTGTGTTGAACACGACGGCTTTCAAGTTTTCCCAGGGAAACAGAAACCCACTCAGTACCGATAGTTAGCAATAACAGACCAGGGCGTCAGGATGGGAACCCACAGGCTCCTGGAGGAGGTGAGAGCTGCTCTGAGAGGCAATGAGGCCGAGTCTTGCCCCACACAGTGGGAACTGTCTCTTTAGGATGAATAAAACACTCCTTGCAAATACTTAATTGTGACCCTCATACTTTGGTTTTGTTAAGTTTTTCAGGGGTGTCCAGCCTTTTTTCTTTTCTGCTGTACACTGGAAGATCTGTCATCTTGGATCATACATTGAATACACAAGCACCAATGAAAACTGCTGAAGACAAAAAATGTCTGCACACTTTTCACAATACCTGACACCACAGTCAAGGAAAACAGGCCTCAAAAAATCTGGCTGGACACTCCTGTTACTTCTATCAAAGAGTGAACCTCTTAGTTGCACCTGTATGTCAAATACCAGTCAATTATTTTTCATTTAGGTTTGTGTTTTTAGCTGTGAAAGGAAAAGGGTTATATTCCTGTTCACAAGTTCCCTTTACAAATCTTTCCTGTTTGACAAGGCAAGATACAGAAGCCCTTCAGGAAGACAGAGGCCCCTTGGATGGCAGGTGGGCTCCTCAGAGCCACAGGCAGATCCAAATCCCCGTGATTTACTTCAATCTGCAAGAGCCTTCCTCAAAGCACAGAGCAGAGTGCAGTTGTGAAGGAAATGGCACATTCTGAGGGGATTTATGCTGAAGGGTGTTTGGGTCAAGGTGACATGCTATCTGGGATTTGCTTTAAATATAGCAAGAAGGGAAAAAAGGGATAAAAAAGCAAATGTGGCAGAATTTGTGGGCTCTTTATGCCATTTACGTTTGCTATGTTACTGAAATTGTTCATAATCAACATTTAAAATTATATCATTAAAAATCACTAGAGTCATTACTTAGAGTAGTTTTGGGGAGTCAGAAAATCTCCTTGAGTTCTAATATGATACTTCAGTCATGATCTCATATTTAAAAAGTAAGTAATTTTTCTTTTCAGCTCACTAGTATGCTAAAGTTTAAGTGTATATGAGTATCTATGAATATTCATTTTTCATCAATTAGCATCTCTGAAAAGATGTTTATATACTCGTGATTTGAAAAAAAATTTAATGAAGAAGGGGAATTAATAATTCTGCATTAATGGCTTGGTGCCTGTGGCTCAAGTGGCTAAGGCGCCAGCCACATACACCTAAGGTGGCAGGTTCGAATCCCCAGCCGAGGCCTGCCAAACAACAATGACGGCTGCAACCAAAAGATAGCCGGGCGTTGTGGCGGGCGCCTGTAGTCCCAGCTACTTGGGAGGCTGAGGCAGGAGACTCGCTTGAGCCTAGGAGTTGGAAGTTGCTATGAGCTATGATGCCACGGCACTCTACCCAGGGGGACAGCTTAAGGCTCTGTCTCAAAAAAAAACAAAAAAAACCCCCAAAAAACCCAATTCTGCACTAAAATATTGTTTTTAATAATCGTGTTATGCTAACTGTTCAAGTTCTGATGCTACTCATTCGAAATGGGAAATAAAAGTATTATTTTTTGCAAAGTGCATACACAGAAATGGCTCTGGTCTCACAGATGTCCCAGAGTGCATGGGCACTGGTGATCACTGCTGCTTCCCTCTGCATGTGACACCAACAGTGTGTAACTGTTGTGCAGACACAGCAGACTCGGGGTCACAATCACACTGGCACACATCAGAACACACTGTGTGGGGAAAATCCTCTTAGCAGATGAGAAGGGAATTGGGACCTACCTTTTGTACTACAAAGTGAAAAGGATAAATCTTCTTTTTTTCTAGATTAAAAAACAGAACACCACCAGACCTAAGGCTAGAGAAGAAAATGTCACCCACTTGTGCTACGTGTGCTGAGTTTTATCTCAATGACTATTTAACTGGTGTTTTTTT
Organism: Galagoides demidoff; assembly: GCA_963574575.1. Lineage (NCBI taxonomy): Eukaryota > Metazoa > Chordata > Mammalia > Primates > Galagidae > Galagoides > Galagoides demidoff. Next base: position 14,261 of record CAUYQV010197710.1, on the reverse strand, counting down.
TTTTTTTTTTTTAAGAGACAAAGTTTTACTCCATTGCCCTCAGTAGAATGCCATGGTGTCACAGCTCATAGCAACCTCCAACTCCTGGGCTCAGGCAATTCTCCTGCCTCAGTCTCCCAAGTACCTGAGACTACAGGTGCCCACCACAATGCCCGGCCATTTTTCTGTTGCAGTTTGGCCAGGGCCAGGCTCAAACCCACTACCCTCGGTATATGGGGCTGGTGCCCCACTCACTGAGCCACAGGCGCTGTCCTATCTCAGTGACTATTTAATACTTATCATCTCAGGTTCTTTCTACTTTACTTGAAATCATGCTTTAATAAGAGTGCTTAAATAAATATCAGGTCTATGACCCCTTCTTTTTAAAAATTTTTAGTATTTACAAGCAAATATTACCTCTACTTACAGAAAAGTAAAGTCTGGACAGTGCTAGCAAAAAGATGCATTAAGTGAAGAATTCTCATTATGACAAACAACTGCTATCTAACTTCGATGGAATATTCTTTAAATAGGAAGATTACCATAGATGGGTATTTAAAATACAATCATGTTTTGGGCGGCACCTGTGGCTCAAGGAATAGGACACTGGCCCCATATGCTGGAGGTGGTGGGTTCTAACCCAGCCCCAGCCAAGAAAAAAAAAAAACTGCAAAAAAAAAAAAAAGTCATGTTTTACAAAAACTCATTTCATTACCTGGTGTTTTTCTCTACCTTATAAATATCTGTACCAGTATTTCAGGAGCACCCTTAACCTCTCTCTCAAGAGAGCAACATTGCCTCATCAAGTCATAGGAAAACTTAAGTAGAACTTTTAAATACATATAAATAGTCCCTGACAGCAAAGTACTCAGAAGTAGAATCCACAGGACTTAAGAACTGAGTGGAGGGCAGAGACCTACGAATGGAGAGAGCAGTGTCCTTCCCAGTTTGAGCTCACACTATGAGGGAGAGGAACCCAGCTGAGAGGGGCTGCGGGGAGGGGGGAAAATTCAGACCTCACTGGATCCCAGCAACTCCAGGCTGAGCTGAGGTGCAGAAAGGACAGATGGCTAGAGGATGAGAGTGGGAGGAGCTGCACGGGCAGTGGAAGAAATCACCAAAAGGGGAAAAATAGGGCCGAAGGTTGAGACTTAGACTGGGTTGGCCCAATGAGAAGAGAATGTGGGCAGCAGCTGGCAGAGGGAGTGCTGGAGAGCCCAGGAGGAGAGGCAGGGCTGGGAGAGGCACTGCCAGAAAGGACAGGAGAGGCAAGGGCAGAACAGGAGAAAGGCAGCTAGCTCCAGGAGTGGACATACCGAGGCCATGAGCCAGGCGAGAGGAGACAAGGTGGGTCCCTGGGGTAAGAGAGAGGTCAACCCAGGTAGAAGGCAAGGTGAACAGAGAAGTTCCTAGAAAGGACCGATGACTGAGGAGGGACACTACAAACATCAGGACACATACCCATATCCACATGTGACTTAGGGAGAGATGGCACTAAGTTCCCTAAGCACCTAAGCACATACACACCCCAGAGGTGATCTGGGGAGGGCAGCACCAAGTTCCCCAGGCGTGCACCCCCAGCTGTGACCTGGGGAGGGCAGCACTAAGTTCCCTAAGCCACACGCATTTCCATGCCTTGACTTTTCCTTCAGATTAAGTAAAAAAAATTGGTTCATACACACAAATTACATTACGTCCTGCCACAGTGTAAGAACTGTGGTGGAGGGAGGGATAAGGATACCAGCCTTAGAACAGTTCTGGCAGAAATCCTTGTCCTTGGGCAGAGGAGTGCCCCCAGCGGCTGCCTCTCAGAAGGGGGAGGAACACTGGGAGACATTTCCTCCCATCCCAATTTATGTGCGCTCTTTAGAACAGCTGCCACAAAATTCTTCCTCATTTAAACTACGCTCCTCATATTTGAGTCTGAGGTTCTATCCTAGGAGGACACTGTCACATCAGGTGACCACTGTCCTCCTCAGAGAGTCATGCTCAACCCAGTAACACCAGATGAGGCATCAGCATCTCTTCCTCAAGCTCTCAACAGCTTTCTTAGGTAGAAAGGTCTCAGAGGGAACTGATAGGCAGCTAAATGTGCTAAATGGCTGTTTTTAAACACCTGTTTCTTAAAGCACTTCACGTGTCCAGCAGCAGGGGATTCTCCAGAGCCTGGGGGAACCTGCAGGAAAGGAGGCACCCTCTTCCACACCATGACACCATGCTGTGACGACGGGTGCCCCCAGGAACTGTGAACCTTCACTGCTGCTCTTACTCTGAACTAATGGAGGACCCAGATTTTTTTTTCTAGTCATATTTATTTGACACTTTGGATTTATGTTATTCTGGTTTTCTCCAAAGCCCTACAAACTGTCCTATGTATAAAGTATGTCCTAAGTTTATCAAGCTGAGTTTCTATCATTATTTCTCCTATGAATTTTCTATTCCCCAAAATATCTTTTATTAGTCAATTATGGACTGCATTGTGTATACCCAAAATTTATGTTGAATTCTATTCAACAAATTTACTGAAACCTCCAATATGACTCTATTTGGAGCGGGAGCCCACAAAGAGGCAATAAAGGTTAATTGAGGTGGTGTGAGTAGGACCTAATTCAGTATGACTGGCGTCCTTCTAAGAGGAAGAGACACCAGGATGCAGCTGTACAGAGACAAGTCCATGTGAGAACTGGGTCTGTCAACCAAGGAGAGATTCCACGGGAAAATCAAACCTGCCATCAGCTTCATCTTGCACTTCCAGCCTGCAGATACATTCCTGTTGTTTAAGCCTCCTGTTGTGGTAGCCCTCGGAGACTAATACAGAGTCCTTAACCACTATATAAACTCCAGGAAATATGAAATTTCCTTCTTGCAATTTAACGGATGACAGATTTTGGTATGAAGTAAAATGTATCATTTAAAAAATTAACGATAGGCTCAGCACCTGTAGCTCAGTGGTCATGGCGCCAGCCACGTACACGGGAGCTGGCTGGTTCAAATCCAGCCCAGACCTGCCAAACAGCAAGGACAACTACAACCAAAAAATAGGTGGGCGTTGTGGTGGGTGCCTGTAGTCCCAGGTACTTGGGCAGTGGAGGCAAGAGAATAGCTTAAGCCCAAGAGTTGGAGGTTGCTGTGAGCTGTGACACCACAGCACTCTACCCAGAGCGACAGCTTGAGACTCTGTCTCAAAAAAAAAAAAAATTAACTATAAACGTAGATGAAATTAAGAACATGTTGTGAAAAATAACTTCGTTTTTACAAAGTTTCCATCAAACTAAGCAACCCTCACAATAGGATATATTATGACATTACATACCTTTTAGTGTGACAGTTTGGTATAAAAAATTTTATCACCTATATTCTTGCTAAAATTATTTAATCCACTTCTAATCTAGACTTTACTTCCAGTTTATAGGAAAGACACGGGCTAGAAGTTAAATGATACTATAAGTAAATAATCGAATAAATCTAGAATGGGTACAGTCTAAGTAATCTTGCTGAACTCATTAAAAAGTCAGCATTATTAAAAAACAAAGCAACTATTTTAGATTAAAAGACTGAAGAGATATAACAACTAATAGCTGTACATGAATTAAACTGGATCTTAGTTCCAAAAATCATAAAGAGCTTTTCACAAGATGGCACCGAAAGCAAAGGAAGCTCCTGCCCTTCCCAAAGCCAAAGCCAAGGCACTGAAGGCCAAGAAGGCAGTGCTAAGAGGCATCCACAGCCACAAACAAGAGATCAGCACATCACCCACCTTCTGGCAGCCGAAGACTCCGAGGCTCCAGAGGCAGCCCCTCTGAAGAGCTGCCCCAGGAGAAAGAGACTTGACCACTGTACCATGAGCAAGTTCCCCCGACCACTGAGTCCGCCATGAAGAAGATAGAAGACAACAACACACTGTGTTCACTGTGGATGTCGAAGCCGACAAGCACCAGATCAAAGAGGCTGTGAAGCAGCTCTATGACACTGATGTGGCCATCAGGCATGATGGCGTGAAGAAGGCAAGTGTCCCACTGGCTCCTGGTTACACGAGATTGGGATCATCCAAACCAAGCCCAGCTGGCTAATTCTAAATATATAATTTTTCACCATAAAAAAAAAAGCAAAAAGAAATAAAAAGTCTATAAAATACACTTTTGTGGCTCGGTGCCTGTGGCTCAATCAGCTAAGGCGCCAGCCACATACACCTAAGGTGGTGGGTTCGAATCCCCAGCCTGGGCCCGCCAAATAACAATGATGGCTACAACCAAAAAATGGCCAGCGCTGTGGCAGGTGCCTGTAGTCCCAGCTACTTGGGAGGTGGAGGCAGGAGATTGCTTGAGCCCAGGAGGTTGCTGTGAGCTGTGATGCCATAGCACTCTACCCAGGGGGATAGCTTGAGGCTCTCAAAAAAAAAAAAAAAAAAAAAAACACTTTTATAACATCTAGGGAAATATGAAAATAGCCCAGATACCATATCGTATCCCTGTTAATTATCTTAGGTATGCTAATGCAGGTGAATGGCCTTATTCTCAGGACATAAAAGGTCGATGTGCATGATGTCCGTAACTCACTTTAAAAACAGTGTTTTACACACACACACACATACACACATACCAGCGTTACAAAAGTGAACTGGGGCAGGGGGAGTGCAAATATGGCAAAATATTAGTTGTTAAATTTAAGGAAGATATGTTCCTTCAACTTTTCTGCACATTTGAACTTACAGTATAAAGTTGGGGTGATTATCTCGAAATATCACCCCTCTAAGCTATATGGATCAGAATGTGAAAGGGAAAATCCACGGATAAAATCCAGCGAGCTCCCAAACCTGCATGCAGACCCAGATACATGATAACATATGATATATGTGCACATACATAAATTTTTGCAGGGAAAGGGCTCACAGTTCCCATCTAATGCTTATTCAGAGTAGTCTATAATCCACCCCTCAAAGGTACATATATCACCACTCTAGAACAACAACAACAAAATAACAAATAGTGGCTAGACTAAATAAAACTCCACACTTGTAAAATAGGTACTGCCTATATTTTCAAAAGGAAGTAGATCCAAATCCCATCATAATCTCAGAAATACTTCAAGATGTTTCCAAGAGGTTCTCTCCTGGAAGCTGTTTTAACTCACAGTAAAGGCAGAGAGTTCTCCAGGAAACAGGAGGAGACACAAAGTTGGCCTCTTGCAGCTCTACACTGACGTCCACCTTCAGGTGCCCCCAACCAATGTGGGTGCTGCTTTCCACATCCTACTCCTGACTGTAAGGACTCAGCTCCCTGCATTATAATCATCAGGCTGCCACTCTGTCTCTGTACTCTTTCTTCATAAATAAAATCAAATCAAGCAAAAGATATGAAAGAATGATAGATACAGGGGTAGGAATACTATTTTTCCATGCTGCAGTCCCAACGAGACAGTACCCAATGCACATCTTCTCTCTATGTTAAATTCTTCCAAGGGTCCTTTATTGGTTTGGTAATCTACAAACCTCTTTTTCGTAGAGATGGGGGTCTCACTATGTTGCCTAGGCTGGCCTCAGAATTCCTATGGTCCAGTGACCCTTCCACTTTCAGCTTTCTGAGCAGCTGGGACTATAGGTATGTGCCATTGCACCCATTTGCCAACTTTTTTTTTTTTTTTTTTAAAGACAGGGAAGTATTTTCCTGGAACAAAATTCCACCCTTAGTAAAAGCAGTCATTAGGATGGCGGCTGGGGCCAGAAGACCCCATTGTCCACCCTGTCAGCTCTTTCCTCATATCCGCCGGATCTACAGAGTTCAGTCCAGGTGTGCCAGTGTGACCTCAATGCTCCCCATGGCCGTGGCAGGACTGACTCCTCCAGCCTCAGGAGGCCCCCACATTCCATGAGAGCAGCACCAAACCACACCCTGGGGTGCATAGACTTTATGCTGGCAATACCTTGGAATTTTGCAGGGGATGCCTATGAGGCCACCTCTAGTCTTGGCATGGGAGTCACAGTTGGCTTTCCTGGGATACACCAGCAGCATAGTGTGTATGGATAGGCCTGTCTCCTCAACAGGTGCCCGAGCACTGGTGGGTCCCCTGCCTATTACACTACACATGTGCAGTCTGTTGGGACACTGGTGGCATGGCTCATGAAGGGTTCATGAGAAGAACCTTACAGAGGGATCATGGCTTCCATCACTCTAGGTGAGGAAAGAATATGAAGTCAAGAACTTACAGATTTTTAAGTGCCTTAGTATCTGTTCCCTCATTTGATCACTGCAAAAGCTTACAGAAGTGGGCAGGGAATAATTCACACACCTTGACACAGAGGAGGAAATTGATGCAGGAGAGGTCAGGTGCCTGAACAAGGTCATTAATGGGCCACAGCACATAGCTCTTTGAGGAGACTGCAGAGGTTGTAAAGACCCATAAAAATAAAATTTTAGAATGAATAAATCTCAAATCTTACTATAAATACACACAAATCCTGAGGAGCAACAGAAGTCTTTGGGGAAAGCAAGGAAGAAACCTGGAGTTGCAAATATCTTCACATAAATCGCCTAATACTGATTTAGTAAAGATAAAAAAATGTTTTTCCTTTTTTTACTTCAAATAACAGAAACATGACATATGCATTGACTAGAAGAAAGCAATCTGGTAAAAAAAAAATGGCTAAAAAATAAGAAGTTACGGTTCTATATTACACTGCTTGCTTTCACCACTAATAAACTTCTAGCATGAAATGGTCATTTTATAGACTTTGTTACACTTGGAAAGCATAAATTTTATGTTTACAAAGGTTTTAAATAGCCAATCCTTGTATCTTAAAAATGAACTATCAGTATATAATTTTATTAGATTATATATTATCACAAAAGTCAAACACCACATTAAAGAAAATCTTAAAATTAGATTTTAAAAAATGAACTGTGGCAGTAGTTCACTGCCATAAAATAACTACTTATGGCATTTTGATTCATTTCCTTACAGCTCTTTCTCATGTGGACTGGTTTCTTCTGTTGTTTTATGATGTGGTAACATACCACATAAGCTATTTTGTATCCTGATTTTTTTGGCTTAATATTCTAAGAGCTCCTCCAAATTATTACATGGTCTTTATGACCTCATTCTACAATTTAATGAACTACTATATAATCTTTTAAGTATTTATACCACAGTTAATTAACTATTCTTATACTTTTAGGCAAGTAAGATGTTGTCAAATGTTTTACTGACTCTTTCATTTTCTTTCTCTTTCTTTTAGATAAGTTTCTAAAGTATATTACCAGATTGAAGTAGATAACAATGTTTAAGACTTCTAATCTATTCTGCCAAATTGCTTCCTTGAAGTCAAATATACATTATCACCAGCAATGCATGAAGAGGCTTATTTGTTAGTACTCTCATCAGTAAGCAGTAAAATCCTTTGTGTCATTTTTTGTTAATAAGTGAAAAATATGCCCTCACTGTGCTCATTTTGCATTCATTTCTGAGGATGTTTTTCTATCATACAATTACTGACTACTTGAATTTCTGAAGTTCTTATTCTATAATTAATTTATGTCCATTATCCATTTATCAGTTGGCTATTCACATAGATTTTAAAATAAAATTTGTATGAACATTTAATGTAATCAAAATGTTAACTCAATGTTCACCCAATTCACAGGTAATATTATTTCTCTAACTTATGGTTCATTGAATTTTTTTGTTTTAATTGTAACCTGGACCATTTTATCAATTTTTTTTTTTTACCATTCTGATTCCTTTTCCCCCCTTTTTATAAGAAATGAGGTCCCACCATGGTGTCCAGATTAAAATACAGTGGGGTAATCACAGCTCACTGCAACCTCAACTCCTGGGCTCAAGTGATCCTCCCACCTCAGCCTCCCAAGTAGCTGAGACCACAGGCACACATCACCATGTATGACTAATTTTTAAAAACTTTTTGGTAGAGATAGGGTCTTGCTATGTTGCCCTGGCTGGTCTCAAACTCCCAGCCACAAGCCATTCTCCTGCCTCAGTCTCCTAACACTCTGGGATTACATGTGTGAGTCCTTGCGCCTGGTTACCTTTGTGACCCTTTCTTTTCTTTGCAGTTTTTGGCAGGGGCTGGGTTTGAACCCGCCACCTCTGGCATATGCGGCCAGCGCCCTACTCCTTTGAGCCACAGGGGCTGTCCACCTTTGTGATTCTTTATGAGGCTTTTGCACTAGTCTCCCCTCTTCTACCCCTTTTTCCTCCTCAGTTCCCACGGTTTAACATTACATATTCACAGTCCAGAGGCATTACCTGTTGGTCATCAGGAGTCCATATGCCACATGTGATTTGACTTTCCAAGTTGATCTCGGATGACCAGTGTCTTTGTCCACTGACAGAACCGACCAGGACAAACCCATCTCGATATGAAATAAGTGCTTGAGTCCCATCGTGGCTCCATGTGAAATCACTCACCTTTGGAACACATCAAGAAAAGGGGTCAATTCATAATCTGAAAGGGAAAGTACTTTTATCATTGCCTACATTTAGTCCTTACCCTTTTAGTGAAGATCAAGATGGTCTTCAAGAAAACAATATAAAAGACATTATTTGAAAAGCTGTAAGAAAAATAGTTGAAAACAACTACCAATGTGTTCACACCTGTTAATTAATTGAGCGTCTAACAACTGCGTTCGAAGGTATTCATGTCCCTGCTGGTAGGGAAGACCAAGGCACAGGCCACAAGTAACTTCTCCACAGTCACACACAGTGGGGAGTGGCATCATCAACAATGACTCCAGGGACTTCAGCTACAGGGTTCTTCCTTTCAACTACCTGCTACCCTGCCTGCTCTTAACAGTTGAAAAAAGTTCTCCATCAGGGTCTTATCAGTCACTTAAAATAGTAAAGCTCTTAAGTTTCTGATTACATTTTCCCTCAGTCTTGCTAAAAATATTCCATCAATGAAAATGAAGGAAAAAAAAATATAACTAAAAACATTCCTTAACACTTGGGTATTAGGTTTCCCAAATTCATTTATTTGCATATGTTCAAATTATCATTTTTTCCCCCTATTAATCTATTATGGTAAATTACAGCATGGATTTTCCATTATTATACTATCCTCGCATATCTACAAGAATCCAAGTTAGAGGTAAAGTCTGGTCTTTTATACACATAGTTGAAGATGATTTGCTAACATATTTAGAATTTCTGCATTCTGTATTCATGAATGTTACCAAACCTGTGATTTCATTTTTGTGGTGTCTTAGTCTGGATTTATGAGTTATGATAACCTCCTCAAAATAAGCTATATGATAGTCCCTCTCTTTCCACTGCCTAGAAGAATTTATATAAAACTGGGATGACTTGTTACTTGAAAGTCTGTTAGAACATGCCTGTAGAACCACCAAGCTATGTATTTTTTTAATGCGAAGATTCTTTTCTTTCTTCTTTTTTTTTTTTTTTTGGAGACAGAGTCTCACTTCGTCCCCCTGGGTAGAGTGCTATGGCGTCACAGCTCACAGCAACCTCAAACTCTTGGGCTTAAGCGATTCTCTTGCCTCAGTCTCCCAAGTAGCTGGGACTACAGGTGCCTGCCACAACACCTGGCTATGTTTTTGTTGTAATTGTCATTGTTGTTTGGCAGGCCCTGGCTGTGTTTGAACCTGCCAGCTCCGATGTACATGGCTAGCACCCTAGCTGCTGAGTCATAATGAGAAGATTCTTAACCACTACTTCAATATGATACTCTTAGCACTAGTCAAACTTTTAAGCTTTTTACCTCTTCTTGAGATAGTTCTAACACTTTTTTTTTAGGAAATTGTCCAGTTTATATAAGTTTTCAAAGTTGTTGGTAATTGTTGATATTTATTTATTTATCATTTTACTTTACATACAATGAAATAACAACCCCTTACCCCCAGCAATGAATCCCCAATCTACAACCTTAGTCTTAAGCAAAAAGCAATCTGATTTCTGTCACTAGAATTGTTCATAAATGAAACCAGATGGTAGGTTCACTTTTACATCTCTGACTGCTTTAAAAAGATTTGAGAGCCATCTGAATTCTTGTGTGCATTGGTAATTCATTCTTTTTATATGTGAATACTGTTCTGTTGTATGAATATACCACAATTTGTCTATCCAAATTAATTTTTGGACATTGCTAGTATTTGGTAACTATAAAATCACTGTGAACATTTCACAGGACTTTTTGTGACATGTAGCTTCATTTCTTTTGAGTAAATAAATGGGATGGAATTAACTGAGGGGTCACATATGAAAAATCTGTATGTAACTATGTGAGAAATTACCAAATTGTTTTCCAAAGTGCTCGTGCCACTTTACATCAGCTATGTGTGAGAGTACCAGAAGATCCACACGTTGCCATACTTGGTGTTGTCAGGCTTTTAATAGTAGCTGTTCTAGTAGGTGCACGGTGACGTGACAATGATTGATATATTAAGCATCAATTCATGTGCTGGTTGGTCATTTGCACATCTTCTTGTGGGGCCTCTCTCTTTAAATCTTTTGGCATATACAGCCTGCCCTCTACATGGGTTCTGTATTCATGGATACAACCAACTTTGAATTGAAAATAACTGGAGAATACATCTGTAATGAACATGTACAGACTTTTTTCCTTGTCATTATCCCCTAAATACAGTATAAAAATGACTTATTTAGCATTTGGATTGTATAACATATAATAAGTAAATCTAGAGATGATTTAAAGTATGCTGGAAGATGAACACAGGTTATATACAAACACTATACCATTTTATAATCATGGACTTGAGCATCCATGGACTGTGGAATCTGTAGGAGGTCCTAGAACCAATCTCCCGTGGATACCAAAATATGTTATGGTATGAAATATGTTATTTATCAGTTTTTGGACTACTGATTGTATTGTAAAATTTCTCTATGAATTCTATATATAATCTTTTTTATCAGTTATGTGTATCACAGATATTTCATCCCAATCTTTGCCTTCCCTTTTCATTTTCCTAATGGTATCTTTCAAAGAGCAGAAGTTTAAAATTTGCTTTAATTTTGATTTATAACTATATACATAATTTTATTTATAACACATGTATATAATTATATACATAATAATTGTATATATTTACAGGGTGATATTTAAATGCATGGATAGTATGATGATCAAATCAGGGTAATTACCATATTCATCACTTTACACATTTATCATTTCATTGTGGTGAAAATATTAAAATCTTCTTTTTTAGCTATCTTGAAATACACCTGCATTGGTATTTGCTATAGTAACTCTACTCTATAGATAGATAGAAAGAACACCAAAACTTACTCTTCCTAGCTATAACTTTGTATCATTAAATTTTGATGTCTGACTTGGCGCCTGTGGCTCAAGCGGTTAAGGCGTCAGCCACGTACACCTGAGCTGGCGGGTTTGAATCCAGCCCGGGCCCTCCAAACAACAAGGATGGCTGCAACCAAAAAATGGCCGGGTGTTGTGGTGGGTGCCTGTGGTCCCAGCTACTTGGGAGGCGGAGGCAGGAGACTTGCTTGAGCCCAGGAGTTGGAGGTTGCTGTGAGCTGTGATGCCATGGCACTCTACCCAGGTGACAGCTTGAGGCTCTGTCTCAAAAAAAAAAAATTTGATAATGTCCTTTAGATTATTAATTTGTGATCTTTCTATCTTTTTGATGTAGGCATTTAAGGCTATGAATTTTCCCCTTAGAACTGCTCTTCCTAAACCCCATAGATTTTGATTGCTTGTGTCTCCCTTTTGTCATTCATTTCAAGGAATCTTTCTATTTCTATCTTACTTTCATTACTGATCCAATAATCATTCAGCAACAGGTTGTTTAATTTCCATGACTTTCTATAGAATCAGTGCTCCCCTTTCTCTTGGAGTTGACTTCCAGTACTTTTTCTACTGTGGTCTGTGAAAATAAATGGTATGACTTTTTTTCAATTTGTTAAGCCATGTTTTGTGACCTAAAATATAAGCAACCTTGGAAAATGTTTCATGTGCTGATGAAAAAAATGTATATCCAGACGTTTTGGGGAAAAAGCATTCATTCTGTCAATGTTGTTTAGGTCCATTTGTTTTAGAGTCCCACCTAAGTCCAACATTTATTTTCTGCTTGGATTATCTGTCTGGTTCTGTCAGTGGGCTGTTGAGGTCCCTGACAATCATGATGCTGCTGTTTTCTCTCTCTGCTTAGATGTGGTACTGGCACTCCCACATAGGTGTACTTAGGATTGTTACATTTTCCAGTTGAATCGCTCCCTTGACCATTATCATTCCATATTTACCATTATTTTTATCTCTTCTTCTTTCACTAGATTTACTTTGTTGTTCAATTAGTAACTTTTTTTTGGGGGGGGGCATCACAGCTCATAGCAACCTTAAACTCTTGGGCTCAAGTAACTCTCCTGCCTCAGCCTCCCAAGTAACCAGGACTACAGGTGCTCACTACAACACCCGGCCATTTTTTTTGGAGCTGTCATTGTTCTTTAGCTGGCCCGGGCTGGGTTTGAACCCGCCACCCTAGGTGCATATGGCCAGCACTGTAATCACTGTGCTATGGGTGCCAAGCCTCAATTAGTAACTTTTTTTTAAGAGACAGAGTCTCACTTTGTCATCCTCAGTAGAGTGTCATGGTGTCACAGCTCACAGCAACCTCCAGCTCTTGGGCTTAGGCGATTCTCTTGCCTCAGCTTCCTGAGTAGCTGGGACTATAGGTGCCTGCCACAGTGGCCCAGCTACTTTTTTTGCAGTTTGGCTGGGGCTGGGTTTTGAACCCACCACCTTCAATATATGGGGCCGTCGCCCTACTCACTGAGCCACAGGCACTGCCCCAATTAGTAACTTTTTAAGATACTTATCTGCCAAACCAAGAAAAGACACAACAAGAAAATAAAATTATAGACCAATATCCTTAATGAATATAGATGCAAAAATATTCAATAAGATCCTAGCAAACAGAATCCAGCAACATACCAAATGAATGATACCCATGACCAAGTGGGTTTTATCTCAGGGTCTCAAGGTTGGTTCAATATATCTAAAACTATAAATGTAATACATCACATAAACAAACTAAACTAAAAAACAAAGACCATATGATTCTCTCAATAGATGCAGAAAAGGCTTTTGATAATATCCAGCATCCTTTCATGATCAGAACACTTAAGAAAATAGGTATAGAAGGGACTTTTCTAGGGGGCATCTACAGCAAACCTACAGCCAACATCACATTGAATGGAGTAAACAGAAAAAATTTCCACTCAGATCAGGAACCAGGCAAGGTTGCCCATTGCCTCTACTGCTTTTTAACATTGTAATGGAAGTCTTAGCCATCACAATTAAGCAAAAGAAGGCAATCAAAGGTATACAAATAGGGTCAGAGGAGATCAAACTTTCACTCTTCACAGATGATATGATTTTATACCTGGAAAACCCCAGGGACTCAACTACAAAACTCTTAGAAGTGATCAAGAAATACAGTAGTGTCTCAGAATACAAAATCAATACTCACAAATCAGTAGCTTTTATATATACCAAAAATAGTCAAGCCAAAAAAACATCAAGGACTCTATTCCCTTTACAGTTGTGCCAAAGAAGAGGAAATATTTGGGAATTTACCTAACAGAGGACATGAAAGATCTCTATAAAGAGAATTATGAAACTTTGAGAAAAGAAATAGTTGAAGATGTTAATAAATGGAAAAACATACCATGCTCATGGGTAGCAAGGATCAACGCTGTTAAAATGTCCATATTACCTAAAGCAATTTATAAATTTAATGCAATGCCTGTCAAAGTACCACTGTCATACTTTAAAGATCTGGAAAAAATAGTACTTCATTTTATATGGAACCAGAAAAAACCTCGAATAGCCAAGACAATACTCAGAAATAAAACAAATCAGGAGGAATCACGCTACCAGACTTCAAACTATACTATAAATTTACAGTGATCAAAACAACATGGTACTGGCACAAAAATAGGATGGAACAGAATTGAGAACCAAAAGATGAACCCATGCACTTATCGTCATTTGATCTTTGATAAGCCCATCAAAAATATAAATTGGAGGAAAAATTCCCTATTTAACAAGTGGTGCTGGGAGAACTGGCTGGCGACATGTAGAAGACTGAAATGGGACCCACGCATTTCACCATTAAGAAAAACTGACTCTCTCTGGATAAAAGATTTAAACTTTGTTTTGTTTTGTTTTTTTGAGACAGAGCCTCAAGCTGTCACCCTGGGTAGAGTGCCATGGCATCAAAGCTCACAGCAACCTCCAACTCCTGGGCTCAAGCGAGTCTCCTGCCTCAGCC
>CAUYQV010197705.1:0-17901 GCA_963574575.1 Galagoides demidoff | reverse complement strand
ATGGCATCACAGCTCATAGCAACCTCCAACTCCTGGGCTCAAGCGAGTCTCCTGCCTCCGCCTCCCAAGTAGCTGGGACCACAGGTGCTGGCCACAACGCCTGGCCATTTTTGGGTTGCAGCCATCATTGTTGTTTGGCGGGCCTGGGCTGGGGATTCGAACCCACCACCTTAGGTGTACGTGGCTGGCGCCTTAGCCAATTAAGCCACAGGCGCCGAGCCTTTTATTCTCTTTTATAGAGACTCAGGTCTTGCTCTTGCTCGGGGTGGTCTCAAACTCTTTGGGCTCAACCAGTCCACCTACCCTGGCCTCCCAGAGGGTTAAGATGACATGCTACTGTGTCCACCCTACCACCAGCACCTTTTTTAAAGGCAAGGGTGAGGCACAGTTCATTGAGGAAGAAAAAAGTAGGTTTACAAAGTAAGAAAGCTTACAAAGTAGGTAGGATACACTGACTATAGACAGAGAGTAGGCCTCCATTACCAGAGCAAGTAGGCAAAGAGGCCTGATCCGGCATTTGAACCAGAAAAATCTTTCAGTTCTCACACCAGACTAGACCAAAAACTAATAAATATTTAAACACTTATTTATCCAGTGTTTCAGAATGTGTTTCTAGAGACCAGCCTAAGTGAGCCAGACCCCATCTGTACATAAAATAGGAATAAAAATAAAATACAAAATAGCTCTACAGGCTCAGTGCCCACAGCCCAATGGTTACAGCACCAGCCACATACACTGAAGGTGGCAGGTTCGAACCCAGTTCTGGGCCAGGTAAACAATGACAACTGCAACAAAAAACAGACAGGTGTTGTGGCGGGCACCTATAGTCCCACACTTGGGAGACAGGCAAGAGAATCACTTCAGCCCAAGAGTTTGAGATTACTGTGAGCTATGATGCCCTGGCACTCTACTAAGGGCGACATAATGAGACTCTGTCGCAAAAAAAAAAAAAAGAAAATAGCTCTACAATCTAACACAGTAAGATGTGTTAGAGAGAATAAGGGATGTGTGAGGTATCCTGGGTGTTTAGAAAAGTGAGCACCCACTATGTGTGGTAGGCCTCTTACAGCATGTAGAGGATTAGGAACACTATCACCAAAAAGGGTATGAACATATTACATTCTGGTAAAAATATTATTCAAAGAGCACAGGAGGGAGTAAGTTAAAAACCAAAGGCCCTCTTCTCCCTCTTCTGACCCACATTTCAGAGGGCTGGCACCTATAATGCTAGTGCTTTTCGAAGACAGAGAATTTCTAGCTAGATGGGGCGGCTCATGCTTGTAATCCCAGCACTTTGGGAGGCTGCCGCAGGATTGCTTGAGACCAGCCTAAGCAACATAGGGAGACCTCACAGAGAATAGAAAAATTAGCTGGGGCTCGGTGCCTGTAGCTCAGCAGCTAGGGCACCAGCCACATGCACTGGAGCTGGCAGGTTCAAAAGCAACCTGAGCATGCCCAACAGCAACAACTACTACTACAACAAGAAGAAATATAGCCAGGTGTTTTGGCAGGTGCCTGTAGTCCCAGCTACTTGGGAGGCTGAGGCAAGAGAATCGCTTGAGCCCAAAGGTTGCTGTGAACTATGATGCCACAACACTCTACTGACGACAGAGTAAGACTCTGTCTCAAAATAGAAAAGAAAAGAAAAGTTAGCTGGCGCTCCAGGCCTGTAGGTCAGCTGCTAGGGCACCGGCCACATACATGGGAGCTGGCGGTTTAGACCCCAGCCCAGGCCTGCTAAACGATCACAACTACAACCAAAAAATGGCCAGGCGTTGTGGTGGGCATCTATAGTCGCAGCTACTTGGGAGGCTAAGGCAAGAGAATCGCTTAAGCCCAAGAGGCTTTTCCCCAACAATGCAAAATAAACAAATCAAATAAGCAAATGCTTTAAAGACCTAAAATATGAGGTAGCGCCTGTGGCTCAGTGATTAGGGCGCTGCCCCATATACCGAGGGTGGTGGGTTCAAACCCAGTCCTGGCCAAACTGCAACAAAAAAATAGCTGGGCGTTGTGGCAGGCGCCTCTAGTCCCAGCTACTTAGGAGATTGAGGCAAGAGAACCGCCTAAGCCCAGGAGTTGGAGGTTGCTCTCAGCTGTGACACCATGGCACCCTACCGAGGGTAACGTAGCAAGACTCTCACAAAAAAAAAAAAAAAAAAAAAAGGATAAATAATCCCATTATTATTCCACTTAGCAGATAAAGCAACTGAAGCATAAAGTCACTTGCCAAAGATTACACAGCTCTGTCTGAAAATTGTAAAAGTTCTCAAAATAAAATATGACTATTTGCTTGTGCACACATTTCCTACTTCTTTTAACTACTGAGTCAGAGAAAAAATTAAATGCCTGTAATCCTTGCACTCTGGGAGGCCAAGGCAGGTGGACTGCCCAACTGTAGAGTTCAGAAAAGAGCCTAAGCAAGAGCAAGATCCTGCCCCTAAAAAAATAGCCAAGTGTTGTGGAAGGTGCCTGTAGTCCTAGCTACGCAGGAGGCAAAAGGATCACTTAAGCCCAAGAATATGAAGTTGCTGTGAGCTATGACACCATGAGACTCTATCCAGGATGACAAAGTGAGACTCTGTCTCCAAAAACTCATTTCTCCTAGGTTGCCAATCACACATATATAGGCCACTAATTCAAGAATTGTGGTAAGTGCTACAAGTGCTGAATACAGAACTTGAAAGGCATTTTGTCCCAGGATAAAACTTGACTTGGTACTTTTAAGCTAAACAACTGATCAGTTAAAAGATATGTTTAATGTCATCTAATTATCTAGTATGTAGAAAGTCCTGTAGAATCTATTGAAATGAACAATAAACGGGTTTACTTGGGCAGCGCCTGTGGCTCAGTGGGTAGGACCCTGGCCCATTATAGCAAGGGTGGCAGGTTTAAACCCAGCCCCTCCCAAACTGCAACAAAAAATAGCCGGGCGTTGTGGCAGGTGCCTGTGGTCCCAGCTACTCAGGAGGCTGAGGCAAGAGCATCTCCTAAGCCCAGGAGTTGAACTCACTAAATTAGTTTAGTGAGATAACTAAATAACAGAGCAATAAATACTCAGGGTTCGGTGCCTGTAGCATAGTGGTTACAGTGTCAGCCACATACACTGAGGCTGGAGGGTTCTAACTCAGCTTCAGCCAGTTAAATAACTGCAACTAAAAAATAGCTGAGCATTCTGGCGGGCACCTGTAGTTCCAGCTACTCAGGAGGCTGAGGCAAGAGAATCGCTTAAGCCCAAGAGTTTGAGGTTGCTGTGACCTGTGACACCACATCACTCTATACTCTACCAAGGGCAATATAGTGAAATTCTGTCGCCCCCCCCCAAAAAAAAAACTCAGTTTTTTTTCCTATATACTAGCAGTAACTTATAAATGAAATTAAGAAAGCAATTACATTTACAACAGCATCAAAAATAAGTATTTAGTCATACATTTAACCAAAAAAGTACACAAATTGAGCCAGGTGTATTGGCTCATGCCTATAATCCCGCACTTGGGGAGTCTGAAGCAGGTAGACTGCCTGAACTAACGAGTTCAAGACCAACCTGAGGAAGATCGAATCCCATCTCTAAAAAACAGCCAGGTACTGTGTTGTATGCGCCTATAGTCCCAGCTACCTGGGAGACAGAGGCAAGAGAGATACTTGAACCCAAAGAGTTTGAGGTTCCTGTGAGCTAAGATGCCCCAGCACTATACTAAGAGAGACCACGTGAGACTCTGTCTCAAAAAAAAAGAAAAAAAAAAAAAGGTACAAGATCTGTATACTGATCTTACATATAAGCACATGTATACTGAAAATCATAAAATACTGCTGACAGCAATCAAAAAAGTCAGAAGTTACCTCATTTGATACTTAATAATCACAGGCAGCAAAATCATTTAGTTACAGTTTTACATTGTTGCCAAGGATATTTTTCTAACATGAATACAGAATGTTACTCTCCTGTTTAACATCTTCAATGACTCTTTATTGTCTACAGTAAAATCAAAATTTCCAGTTTACCTCCCCTTCTTTATTTCTTCCCATGCTAGACTGACTGTTGGTTATTGAAAAGGAAAGTCCAAGGTCAGACATACCTGGATTCAAATCCTGCCTGAAACTAATGGTTCTACCACATGATTATTAAGTATCTTTTGGTATGCACTAGAAGTAATGGTCCAAGTACTAGTTCCTATCTCCCCCTATTCTCATCAGTCATTCTTCAAGACTCAACACAGGGCCTCTTTGAATACCTGCTCTGTCAAAGGAGGCTCATTCTATATCTACTGTGAATTTATACTGCACTGTAAGCTTTCTTTGTAAGCCTACCTTTCTCTTCCTATTATAAACTTTGTTTCAGGTTTGCCTTACCCCCCTCCCCCAAAAAAGACTCAATACAGACGTTTTCTTTCTTCAATTCTCCTGAGAAAAGTTCTTCCTTCTCTCTAAGCTTCCACGAACTCTGCACAACCTTCTATTGAAGAATGTGTCATTTGGCTCTGTGCCTGTGGCTCAAGCAGCTAAGGTGCCAGCCACATACACCTGAGCTGGCAGGTTCGAATCCAGCCTATATCCACCAAACAACAATGACGGCTGCAACCAAAGAAAAAATAGCCAAGCGCTGTGGTGGATGCCTATAGTCCCAGCTACCTGGGAGGCAGAAGCAGGAGAGTTGGAGGTTGCTGTGAGCTGTGATGTCACCGCACTCTACCCAGGGGGGGACTCTACCCAGGGGGACAGCTTGAGGCTCTGTCTCAAAAAAAAAAAAAAAAAAAAAAAAAGAAGAAGAAGAAAGGCAAATCTGACGGAGAATAAAACACATGTCTAAAAAACATACTTTGGGGGTAAAATGGTTTTAACTGCCTATGATCTAACACCCAAGCCAACTTCAAATGAACACATAGCATGAACAAGAAGTAAACCTTTGTTAACTGCCACTAAGAAATGGGATTCTTTGCTACCACAGCATATTCTTTTTTTTTTTTGGAGACACAATCTCACTTGGTCACCTTGGGGGTGGAGTGCCATGATATCATAGCTCACCTCAAACTCCTAGGCTCAAGCAGTCCTTTTGTCTCAGCCTCCCAAGTAACTGGAATTATAGGTACCTGACACAATACGTGGCTAGTTTTTCTATTTCTAGAGAAGGGGGTCTCACTATTGCTCAGGTTGGTCTCAAACTCCTGAGCTCAGGAAATCCACCTGCCCGACCTCCCAGAGTGCTATGATTACAGGTGTGAGCCGCCCTGACCAGCCCTTAGTCAATATTCTCCTTGACTAAGGAGAATATTCCTCAACTCTATCCATCTAGGTAAATACAAAAAATGCCATTTCTCCATCTTTTAATGGCTGAATAGTATTCCATGGGGGTCAGGCACAGTGGCTCATACCTGTAATCCTAGCACCCTGGTAAGTGTATAAATGAGAACATGATTTTATTCCCCCCTTTACCCAAAATAAATATTTCTATTACTTCCTCACCATGATGAAGTCAAAAACTGGGGGCTCAGGAACCAACAAAGCACTGCAAGCAGTTATTACCAACCAAGTGGGCCTTAATATGAAATCATCTGCCATAACACATGGTTCAATATCACCATTGTCATGCATGAGAAAATTAGGCCTCTCAAGATAAACCAATTGCTCAAAGTGACAGAGACTGCTGGATAGTAATATCCATTCCTATCCTTCAATAAGCAGACCTTAATCTATCCCAGGTAGCAAAGCATTCAGCTAAAGGACTACATTCCCAGCCTCTTTTGCAGCTACAAATGGCCATATAAACTTTGTTACTAAGTTCTAGCTTACATATAAGCTAAAACCCACAGTACTTCTTAGAAGGTTATCTGAAAGAGAAGACTGTGAAGTTGGACTCTTTCTCCATTTTGCTTCATGAGACACAGATGTAATATGACTGGGATTCTAGTAGCCATCATGAAACGGGATGGGAAAGGCCATATTCCAGAAATGCCTGAGTGGCAAGATCAAAGGACAAATTCCTGGTGATGCTGCAGTGCAAAGCACCATACCAGCCCTAATGCCCAGCCTCTGGACTTTGATGTGAATGAGAAATAAACACTCCTGTTCGAGTCACTATTATTCCAGGGTTTTCAATCATATAAAGACAACCTAATCCTTACTGATACATTCAGCTTTTAGGAGTGGCCCAGAAACAGAAATCAGGTCTTCTGACAGAGTCCATTATGCGCAAATATATAGAACTCTGCACAAGTCAAACTTTTTAGGGTTGATAGTCATAATTTTCTTATCTTTCTATTATGTATTAGCTAATTATAGTTCACGCTATACTGTGACAACTGTATTTTCAATTTAAACACAATTTAAAACTATCCCATAATAAATATCCATCTCTATTTCAAAATTCCTTTGGGAAATAAGGGTAAAGGCTAGAGTGAAGCCTCATTTCACTACTGCAGTAAAAGAAGTTGGAAAATAGCATTTTAGATTTTTAGCATTTGTATCCCAAATATTTTTTGTTCTTAGAGTCCATTTATTCACGAAACCATTTGCTTCCATTATATACTACTGCACAACAAACGACCACAAAACTGATTAAAACAACCACCATTTCATTAATTCATGATTTTGCAATGTGGGCTGGCCTTAGCTGGGTGGTTCTTCTGCTGGTCTTACTGGTGATCACTTTTGTGGTTGTATTCAACAGGCAAGTCAACCAGGGACTGAACTCTAGGTGGGACAGTAGGATGATTAACAGACTCAGAATCCTTCCCTCTCCTCATCGTCGCTCCAGGAGGGTCTGACCTAGCTTTTTGCACAACAGCAACTACCAAGACTGCGAAAGTAGAAGCTTATGGTACTTTTATAATAAGACTTGTACCTAAAACTAGCGGAGTGTCACTTTTGTCACATTCTACTAGTTAAAGTGAGTCAAAGGACTATTCAAGATACAAGGAGATGTATATTCAAGATACAACAGCCTATCGGTAATAATGGTCCATGTGAGGTCACCAATAGTACAGACTACTACTGTCTCCTCCTTTATTTAACTATACAGATAACAGCTGGATATATGACCTCTGGCATGCTATCATCTCCTCCTTGGTGCTCAGTTGCCTGTAAAATGGTAAGACTAACGTTCTTAAAATTTTCATCAAATTTTAATATTCTCTGACTCTCTAAGGACATAGTATGATATGACAAAAACTGGGCCATATGATCCAAATGCTTCAACTATGGTAGAACAATCTAACAATCCAATTATGAGAGATTTAAGGTAAAGAATATGGTTATGAAAAGGTTGTGCATTGTGGCGGGTGCTTGTACTCTCAGCTACTCGGCAGGCTAAGACAAGAGAATCACTTCAGCCCAAAAGTTTGAGGTTGCTTGAGCTGTGATGCCACAGCACTCTACCCAGGGCAACATAGTGAGACCCTGTCTCAAAAAAAAAAAAAAAAAGGCTCGGCACCTGTAGCTCAAGCAGCTAAGGCGCCAGCCACGTACACCAGAGCTGACGGGTTCAAATATAGCCCGGGCCTGCCAAACAACAATTGCAACTACAACCCAAAAATAGCCGGCGTTGCAGTGGGCCCCTGTAGTCCCAGCTACCTAGGAGGCTGAGGCGAAAGCATCGCTTGAGCCCAAGAGTTTGAGCTTGCTATGAGCTGTGATGCCACAGCACTCTACCCAGGGTGACAGCTTGAGACCCTATCTCAAAAAAAAAAAAAAAAAAAAAAAGAATATGGTTATGTTTCATTTTGGGGGGTTTTGGGGCTTTTTGTTTTTCCATTTTTGAGACATTGTCTCAAGCTGGGTAGAGTACTATGGCATCACAGCTCACAGCAACCTCCAACTCTTGGGCTCAAGCAATCCTCTTCCCTCAGTCTTTTTTTTTTTTTTCTATTTTTAGTAGAGACAGGGTTATGCTTTTGCTCAGGTTGGTCTCAAACTCGTGAGCTCAAGCTATCCATCCGCCTTAACCTCCCAGAGTGATAAAGATTACAGGACTGAGACCCTGAGATGGGCCAATTTTTGTTATTTTATATACAAGCAGGCATCTACTCCAAGCATGTGGTACATGTCATTAAATTCCAAAAATCAGGAAATCAGGGAAGGTTTTGTGTTTGTTTGGCTAGGCTCCACCAAAAGATGGAATTAAGAACAAATTCACAGGCTCTGTGCCCATAACTCAGTAGTTAGGATGCCAGCCACATACACCGAGGCTGGTGGGTTTGAACCCAGCCCTAGACTGCTGAACAACAATGACAACAACAAAACAGCTGAGTGTATTGGCAGGCACCTGTAGTCCCAGCTACTGGGAGGCTGAAGCAAAAGAATCAAATCACTTAAACCTAGGAGTTTGAGGCTGCTATGAGCTGTGACTCCAGAGCACTCTACCAAAGGTGACATAAGTGAGACTCTGTCTCAAAAAATAATAATTTAAAAAAAAAAAAAAAGAACAAAATGACACAGACTTCACTGTGACCATCAACTATTTGCATCTAAAGAAAATGGATTGGCTTGGCACCTGTGGCTCAAGTGGCTAAGGCACCAGCCACATACATACACCTAAGGTGGCAGGTTCGAATCCAGCCTGGGCCAACAAACAACGATGGCTGCAACCAAAAAATAGCTGAGCATTGTGGTGGGCGCCTGTGGTCCCAGCTACTTGGGAGGCTGAGGCATGAGACTTGCTTGAGCCCAGGAGTTGGAGGCTGCTGTGAGCTTTGATGCCATGGCACTCTACCCAAGGGGACAGCTTGAGGCTCTGTCTCAAAAAAAAAGAAATTAAAAAAGAAAATGGATTACAGGCTCAGCACCTGAAGCTCAGCAACTAAGGCGCCAGCCACAAACACCACAGCTGGCAGGTTCAAACCCGGCCCAGGCCTTCTTCTAAACCATGATGACAACTACAACAGAAAAATAGGCAGGCATTATGGCGGGTGCCTATACTCCTAGCTACTTGGAACAGGCCAAGGCAAGAGAATCACTTAAACCCAAGAGTTTGAGGTTGCTTGAGCTGTGACGCCATGGCACTCTACCGAAGGTGACATAGTGATGCTCTGTCTCAAAAAAAAAAAAAAAAAAAATTAAGGGCCGCTCCTGTGGCTGAGTAGGGCACTGGCCCCATATACCAGGTGGCGGGTTCAAACCCAGACCCAGCCAAAAACTTCAAAAAATAAACAAATATAAATAAAAGAAAAAGAAAGAAAATGCACTACAGTAAAATGTAAACATTAAAAGTGACCAAGTATGAGGTCGAAGAAATTTTAAAACACCTTTATTAGTCCCATTTAGGGAGGCTTACTAATAAAACCCTGGTCAGCAAAGTGATTAATATCAAAAAGAAAATCCACAATCACAGACAGCATTTACAGGCTTAGGTAATGAAAAAATTTTAAATCATTTTGTAATAACATGTACTACATACTCAGCTTCTAGTGAATTGCTTGGGTCATTTTTCACATTACTCATAAAGAAAAAACATTCATGGCTCGGCACCCGTAGCACGGTAGTTACAGCACCAGCCATATATACTGAGGGTGGCAAGTTCAAACCTTGTCCGGGCCAACTAAACAGCAATGACAACTGCAACAAAAAAACAGCTGGGCAGGCTCAGCACCTCTAGTTCAAGTGGCTAAGGCGCCACCCACATACACCTGAGCTGGCAGGTTTGAATCCAGCCCAGGCCCGCCAAATAATGACGGCCACAAACAAAAAACAGCCGAGCGTTGTGGCGGGTACCTGTGGTCCCAGCTACTTGGGAGGCGGAGGCAGGTGACTTGCTTGAGCCCAGGAGTAGCAGGTTGCTATGAACTGCAATGCCACAGCACTCTACCCAGGGCAACAGCTTGAGGGTCTGTCTCAAAAAAAAGCTGGGCATTTTGGCAGACGCCTATATTCCCAGCTACTCGGGAGGCTGAGGCAAGACGCCTAAGCTCAAGAGTTTGAGGTTGCTGTGATCTGTGATGCCATGACACTCTACCAAGGGCAACATAGTGAGACTCTGTCTCAAAAAAATAAATAAATAAAATAGGCAAAGAGATTTCTGCTGTCCTACCCATTTTATCTTTCTTCTCTTTCTCTTTACTAGGGATATACACACAGTAAAGACATCCTTGCCCCCCTAACCCAGCAACTACTACATTATTTTATGTTATGGTTTTTTTTTAGACAGAGTCTCAAGCTGTCACCTGGGTATAGTGCCATGGCGTCACACCTCAAGCAACCTCAAACTCTTGGGCTTAAGTGATCCTCTTGCCTTAGCCTCCCAAGTTGCTGGGACTATAGGTGCCCGCCACAACACCCAATTATTTTTTTGTTGTTACTGTTGCAGTTGTCATTGTTGTTTTAGCAGGCCCAGGCCAGGTTCGAACCGACCAGCCTTGGTGTTATGTGGCTGGCACCCTACCCACTGAGCTACAGGCACTGCCCTGTTATGGCATTCTTAGAATCTGGCATCTCTACTTCTGTAACTAACTAGTTTCATAACATACAACCACATAACTGGTAAATTAATGATTAGTAGCAATGACAAAAAAAAAATAGTAAATCCATACAATAGCACCTCTTTTTTGGGGTGGGGGGCAGGGCCAAGTTTGAACCTGCCACCTCTGGTATATGGGGCTAGTGCCCTGCTCCTTGAGCTACAGGCACCACCCACATACAATAGCACCTCTTAGTGGCACTTAGTTTGTGCCAGACACTGTTCTAAATTCTATACATAAGGGCAGTGCCTGTAGCTCAGTACATAAGGCACCAATCACATACACCGAAGCCAGTGGGTTTGAATCCAGCCCAGGTCAGCTAAACAATGACAACTGCAACAAAAAAAATAGCCAGGCGTTGTGGCAGGTGCCTGCAAGCCCAGTTACTTGAGAAGCTGAGGCAAGAGAATTGCTTAAGCCCAGGAGTTTTAGGTTGCTGTGAGCTGTAATGCCACAGCACACCACCCAGGGCAACAGCTTGAGACTCTGTCTCTAAATAAATAAGTAAATATCAATAAATTCTACACACAAA
This sequence comes from Galagoides demidoff, assembly GCA_963574575.1. Classification (NCBI taxonomy): domain Eukaryota; kingdom Metazoa; phylum Chordata; class Mammalia; order Primates; family Galagidae; genus Galagoides; species Galagoides demidoff. Next base: position 6,924 of record CAUYQV010197705.1, on the reverse strand, counting down.
TCAAATTCTACAGTCTGGGCAAGGTGGCTCACACCTATAATCCTAGCACTCTGAGAAGCCAAGGTCAGTGGATAAGGTTTCATTCAGGAGTTTCAGACCAGCCTGAACCAGAGCAAGACCCCATCTCTAAAAAAATAGCCAGGTGTTGTGTTGGGCACTGTGGCAGGTACCTTTAGTCCCAGTTACTGGGGAGGCTGTGGCAAGAGGATTACTGGAGCCCAAGAGTTTGAGGATGCTGTGAACTATAACACCACGGCACTCTACCAAAAGTGACAAAGTAAGACTGCCTCAAAAAAAGATAGAGTGGCACCTGTGGCTCAAGGAGTGGGACACTGGCCCCATATACCAGAGGTGTCAAGTTCAAAACCCAGCCCCCGCCAAAAACTGCAAAAAAAAAAAAAAAAAAAAAAAGATAAATAATAAAATAAAATTCTACACATAATAAATTCCCAATCCTAAATCAGGATTAAGGATTACTAACATGGCCTCTCTACAGATGAGGTAATCAAAACACAACAAATTTAAGTACCTTGGCTTGGCTTGGCACCAGTAGCTCAACCAGTGACTTGGCACCGGTGACGGTGCCTGCCACAAACAACTGGATCTGGCAGGTTCAAACCCAGCACAGGCCTGCCACACAACAGTAACAACTACAACAATAAAAAAAGTAGCCAGGCATTGTGGCGGGTATCTGTAATTCCAGCTACTTGGGAGAATCACTTAAACCCAAGAGTTGGAGGTTGCTGTGAGCTGTGATGCCACAGCACTCTACCAAAGGCAACATAGTGAGACTCTGTCTCAAAAAAAAAAAAAAATTTTAAGTAACTTACACAAGGTCAAACAGCTAATAGGTAGTGGAACCTAGATTTGAATCCAGATAGACATGGCTCCAGATTCCGTGATGGCCCCAGAACCTGGTTTTCTCATTTATCTAGCAATACACTGTTTTTATTACAGGTTTTTTAAAAAATACACAGAGGTTGGGTGTGGTGGCTGATGCCTGTAATCCTAAGACTTTGAGAAGTTGAGCAAGGCCAATAAGTCGCTTGAGCTCAGGAGTTCGAGACCACCCTGAGCAAGACCGAGACCCCCCTTGCTACTAAAAATAGAAAAAAATAGCTGGACATTGTGTGGCAGCTGCCTATAGTCCCATCTATTAGGGAGGCTAAGGCAAGAGGATTGCTTAAGCCTAGGAGTTTCAGAGTTTTGAGGTTGCTGTGAGCTAGGATGTCCCAACACGAGGGGCAGCACCTGTGACTCAGTGAGTAGGCCACCGGCCCCATATACCAAGGGGGACAGGTTTGAATCCGGCCCCAGCCAAACTGCAACAAAAAATAGCTGGGCACTGGGGTGGGCACCTGTAGTCCCAGCTACTCAGGAGTCCGAAGCAAGAGAATCACCTAAACCCAGGAGTTGGGAGGTTGCTGTGAGCTGTGATGCTTCAGCACTTTACCCAAGACAATAAATAAAGTGAGACTCTGTCTCTAAAGAAAAAATAGAAAAACTAAGCAGGCATTATAGCAGGTGCCTGTAGTCGCAGCTACTCGGGAGGCTGAAGCAAGAGAATTGCCTAAGCCCAGGAGTTTGAAGCTGCTGTGAGCTATGACACCATAGCACTCTACCCAGTATGACAAAGTGAGATTCTATCTCAAAAAAATTAAAACTGGGCGGCACCCGTGGCTCAAAGGAGTAAGGTACTGGCCCCATATGCCGGAAGCAGGAGGTTCAAAACCCAACCCCAACCAAAAACTGCAAAAAAAAAAAAAAAAAAAAAAAATTTTTTTAAACATTAGGCTCGGCCCCTGTAGCACAGTGGTTATACTGCTAGCCACATACGCAGAGGCTGATAGGCTCAACCCGGCCCAGGCCAACTAAACCACAATGACAACTGCAACAAAAAATAGCCCGGCGCTATGGCGGGGCGCCTGTAAGTCCCAGCTACTTGGGAAGCTGAGGCAGAGAATCACTTAAGCCAAAGAGTTTGAGGTTGCTGTGAGCTGTGACACCTTAGCACTCTACCCAGGGTGACATAGTGAGACTCTGTCTCAAAAATACAAAAACTTGCTTGGAGCCTGTACCTCAGCAGCTAAAGGCACCAGACACATACACTGGAGCTGACAGGTTCAAATCCAGCCAGTGCCTGCCAATCAACAATGACAACTGCAACCAAAACATAGCCAGGCGTTGTAGCAGGTGCCTATAGTCCCAGCTACTTGGGAAGCTGAGGCAAGAGAATCACTTAAGCCCATGAGTTTGGAAGATGCTGTGCGCTGTGATGCCACAGCACTCTACCCAGGGGGACAGCTTGAGGCTCTGTCTCAAAACAAAAAAGAACAGAAAAAAAAATGTTCATTATGTAACCTTCCAAATCTTTCTCTATTCACAAAATATACACACATAGTTTGGGTTTGTGTATTTTTTTTGTTTTCTTTTGTTTTTTGAGACAGAGTTTCTCTATGTTGTCCTCAGTAGAGTGCCCTTGTGTCATAGCTCACAGCAACCTCAAACTCTTGGGCTTAAGCAAATCTCTTGCCTCAGCCACCCAAGTAGCTAGGACTACAGCACCTGCCACAACGCCCAGCTATATTTTGTTTCAGCTGTCACTGTTGTTTAGCTAGCCTGTTCCGAGCTGGAACCAGCCACCCACAATGTATGTTGCTGGCACTGTAACCACTGTGCAATGGGGGCTGAGCCATGGTTTGTGTGCTTTTTACTAAAATTACTGCTTTTACAAATTTTAAAAATTTTTTCCTCAAGTAAACAATGTAACATATGAGGTTGGACAATTAAGTACAAGAATTCAACCTACAGGCTCAACCTGCCTGCCACCATACACTGAGGCAAGCAGTTTCGAACCTGGCCAGGCCTGCTGAACAAGGACAACTTCAACAACAACAACAAAAATGGGGCTCGGCCCTCACACCACAGTAGATGACGCCAGCCACATACACCAAGGCTGGCAGGTTCGAATCCAGCCCAGACCAGCTAAAGCAACAATGACAACTGGAAAAGAAAAAAAAAAATAGCCAGGGCATTGTGGCAGGCACCTGTAGTCCTAGCTACTTGGGAGGCTGAGGCAAGAGAATTGCTTAAGCCCAAGAGTTTGAGGTTGCTATTGAACTGTGATGCCACGGCACTCTAGCCAGGGTGAGAGTCTAGGGCTCGGCGCCTGTGGCTCAAGTAGCTATGGCACCAGCCACATTACACCTAAGGTGACGGGTTCAAATCCAGCCCAGGCCCGTCGAACAACAATGACGGCTGCAACCAAAAAATTAGCTGGGCACTGTGGCGGGTGTCTGTGATCCCAGCTACTTGGGAGCTTAGTCAGGAGACTCACTTGAGCCCAGGAGTTGGAGGTTGCTGTGAGCTGTGATGTCACAGCACTCTACCCAAGGGGACAGCTTGAGGCTCTGTCTCCAAAAAAAAAAAAAAAGAGAGAGAGAGAGAGACAAAGTGTAGGGTGGCACCTGTGGCTCAGTGAGTAGGGAACCAGTCCCATATACCAAAGGTGGCTGGTTTAGACCCAGCCCTAGCTCAACTGTAACAACAACAATAAAAAAGTCTAAAACCTTGTTATCTTCAGTAAATTACTCTTCTTACCATTAATGTTTAGAAAAAGAGCAGCTGTATACTATTAAATGACAGCTTGAGACTATCAAAAACAATCACTTTCTCTAGGGAGTTCATGAACTTAATTATAAGACCTTGAGCAAAAATAGCTCTGAATGACCATTCTAGAAAGAGTTCCAAAATTGCTTTGAAGGGTGGACTAAGTGCTGGTATAGGTATACAGCTTCCCAAGGGAACTGCTTTCAAGGTGAATGTAGTGATACTCATCAATGAAGTCTATAACACCTTTTGTAGGTTGAATTCTTTTTTTTTTTTTTTAAGACAATCTCATTATATCTGCCCTCAGTAGAGTGCTCTCGTGTCACAGCTCACAGCAACCTCAAACTCTTGGGCTTAAAACAATTCCCCTGCCTCAGCCTCCTAAGGAGCTGGGACTACAGTACAGGCTGGCTTTTTTTTTTTTTTTTTTGGAGATAGAGTTTCTATGTTACCCTCAGTAGAGTGCCATGGTATCACAGTTCCCAGCAACCTCAAACTCTTGGGCTTAAGTGATTTGTTGTTGTTGTTGTTGTTGTTGTTGCAGTTGTCATTGTTGTTTTAGCTGGCCAGAGCCAGGTTTGAACCCACCACCCCCAATGTATGTGTCTGGTGCTCTACCCACCGTGCAACAAGAGCCACCAAGAGAAGTGTTTTGAAGGGTGAACTTGGTGCCGGTGCCAGTGCATAGCTTCCCAAGGACAGTACTTCAAAGATGACCATAGCAATATGCAGCAAGGTATGTAGTACTCAGTGATATTCAGCAAGGTATGTAGGTATTCAGTGAGGCATTTAGTGCTTTTTCTAGGATGAGTTCATAAACTTAACTGTCCAACCTCATTCAGTGGTTCTCAACCTTCCTAATGCCAAACTTTTAATACAGTCCAAAGGGTCGTAACCCACAGGCTGAGAACTACTGTCATAGACATTCTCTCCCAACTCACTGTCCGCAGATCTACCTCTTTGTCTTGATTAAAAACTGCAGAGCTCAGTGGTTTTAAGGCACTGGCCACAAACACCAGGGCTGCAAAGTTCAAACCCAGGCCTGCTAAACAACAACAATAACAACAAATAGCCAGGTGTTGTGGCAGGTACCTATAGTCCGAGCTACTTGGGAGGCTAAGGCAAGAAAATTACTTAATCCCAAGAGTTTGAAGTTGCTGTGAGCTGTGAAGCCACTGCACTCTACTGAGAGTGACAAAGTAAGACTCTGTCTCAAAAAACTAAAAAATTAAAAACTACATGGTAATCCAGTCATGAGTATTTTGTTGTTACTAACTTTTCTCTATGAATAATGCTACTGCCATGAATATCTCGGTATATACATAATGCCTAATTGTGCTGAGAACACAGTATATTCTGATTTCCTTTCTTGTTCTTTTTTAGGCATTTATTGATTTTCCCCCATCTCCTAAGGGTAACAAAGCCTCCTAATCCTTTATTATTTCCCACATTCTATATTCTCAGTGATTATAAGTAAGTCACCTCTGCAATCACTTACCCTACCTCAACCTCAGTCCTACATCCCCACGTGCTCTGCAGGCATCCAATCTACCTCCCAGACATCTATGCCAGATTCCTCTAATGGGATCCTTCTTCCATCTCATCTACACTACCAACAATCTACCCTTTGCCTTGATCACTTCACGCTCCAATTATTGCAAAAGTCTATTATCTCTGCCTCCAGGAAACTCTTCTCTCCATATTACCAAGATGATTTTTCTAAAATAGCCATAAATCAAATCACCAAGTATTTGAGTGCCAACATTCAACTGCATAAAATGCTACACGGAATACTACAAAGTAATTTAGTAAGGTTACTATCCTCAAGAAGACTATAAATATCTACTTTATTTTGTTTTTGTTTGTTTTTTGAGACAGAGTCTCAAGCTGTCACCCTGAGTGGAGTGCCATGGCCTCATAGCTCACAGCAACCTCCAACTCGGGCTCAAGTAATGCTCTTGCCTCAGCTTCTCCAGTAGCTGGGACTACAGGCACCCACTACAGTGATCAGCTATTTTTAGAAACAAGGTCTCAGTCTTGCTTAGGCTGTTCTTGAACTTGTGAGCTCAAGCAATCCATCCATCTTGGCCCCCCAAAGTGCTAGGATTCCAGGCTTGAGCCACCACACTTCGCCCAGTTTTTCCATTTTTAGTAGAGATGGGGGTCTCGGTTTTTGCTCAGGGTGTGGTCTCAAACTTGTGAGCTCAAGCAATCCACCTGTCTCGGCCTCCCAGAGTGCTAGGATTACAAGCACGAGCCACCACACCCAGCTATAAATACCTACTTTCAAAACCTTAATTTAAAAAATAAGATAACCTGGGCATAAAGGAGAGGCTGAAGATCTATAGCCCACTGGTGTTCCAGAGAGTAAAACTAGCCAGTTAGATGTAGCCCCAAATAGTGTTTTGAATTTTCATTAATAGAAAACATTTAGGGGCTCAGCGTGCCAGCCATGTACACCTGAGCTGGCGGGTTTGAATCCAGCCCAGGCCCACCAAACAACGATGGTGCAACTAAAAAAAAAAATAGCCGGGGGTTGTGGCGAGTGCCTGTGGTCCCAGCTACTTGGGAGGTGGAGGCAGGAGACTCACTTGAGCCCAGGAGTTGGGAGACTGCTGTGAGCGGTGATGCCAGAGCACTCTACCCAGGGGGACAGCTTGAGGCTCGGTCTCAAAAAAAAAAAAAAAAAAAAGAAAACATTTAGGGCAGCACTTGTGGCTCAAAGGAGTAGGGCGCCAGCCCCATATGCGAGTTCAAACCCAGCCCCAACCAAAAAAGAAAAATAAAAAACATTTAAAACATTTAAAAATCAAGAAATTTCACATAAAAACCTAAGTTTCCCACTCTGGCAGGCCAGGGTAGGTGGATTGCCCTGAGCTCACAGGTTTCAGACTAGCCTGAGTAAGAAGGAGACCCTGTTTCTAAAAATAATAGCCAGATGTTGTGGGGGCTCCTATAGTTGCAGCGACTTAGAAGACTGAGGCAAGAGAATCACTTGAGCCCAAGAGCTGGAGATTGCTGTGAACTATGACATCACAACACTCTACCAAGGGTGACAAAGTGAGAATATGTCTCAAAAAAAAAAAAAAAAAAAAACCAAGTTTCCAGACTCTGTTGAAAAATCAGAATTATGGCTCAGCGCCTCTGGCTCAATCAGCTAAGGTGCCAGCCACATACACCTAAGGTGGCAGGTTCGAATCCCCAGCCCAGGCCCACCAAACAACAATGATGGCTGCAACCAAAAAATGGCTGGGCGTTGTGGCGGGCACCTGTGGTCCCAGCTACTTGGGAGGGTGAGGCAGGAGACTCGCTTGA
>CAUYQV010197699.1:0-14514 GCA_963574575.1 Galagoides demidoff | reverse complement strand
ATGGCCAGGCGTTGTGGTGGGCACCTGTGGTCCCAGCTATCTGGGAGGCGGAGGCAGGAGACTTGCTTGAGCCCAGGAGTTGGAGATTGCTATGAGCTGTGATGCCATGGCACTCTACCCAGGGGGATAGCTTGAGGCTCCGTCTCAAAAAAAAAAAAAAGAAAAAGAAAATCCAAAAGACAGAGAGATTACTAAGAAATGAAGAAAGAAGTTGAAAAGCATTTTAAGGAATAGAATTTGGACAAGCAGAAATCTTGCACGGGTAGAAAGGTAGGAATTGGAAAGAACTGTTCTGAGTTCAGTAAATTCTTTGGACAATGCATATGGGACAGGAAAGCACAGCCCCCCAGGGTGGAGACACCAGCACCGGCCTAGGTGGGGTCCCCAGAGCAGGGCTTAGGGAGGAAGAGAGGCAGTTCTGAGAAATTCAGGGCACTCTGATATTGAAGAGGAAGAGGATCAATAAAGGATAAGGGTTATGCAGAGGGGGTGATAAGGAGGGAAGGCTAAACCCCAAGGACGGGGTTCCCCTGGAAGGGACTCCATGGGAACAACTGCCCTGGAAAGCTCCAGATGAATGAGTACAAGAGATACTTGGTGACCTTAGCGGCTGCCACGTCTGTCCATAATGTTGTGGACGTAGACAGAATACAGTAGTTCTAGCGCAGGTGAGGAAGGTCAGACAGCAAATGTGTTCTTTTCTCCCCAGAAACTGACAGAACAGCTGGACTGGCCTGCACAGCGTTTAAGGGATGGCAGGAAATTATGTGCTTCCTTACCGCAGACTGGGGGGGTTTTTTGTTTTCTTTTTTTTTTTTTTAATTTGCCCAAAACAAGTTGTAATTTTGAACATGCTCCTCTTCCCTTTAAATTATATCTGTCCTTGTCTATGCACCCAAAAAGTCTGACCTGCTTCCTGTGGAAGTAGGTCTGAATCCAGCCGCATCAACTTTGGCCCCTCCCCCTACACTGGGATCCTTCTTACAGAGAAAAGAAAGTAGAAGGTAAACTCAGAAGTTTATTGATAAATGGGCAGTGTGAAGGCAGAGTGGTGGGCAGAGAGCTGAAGTAAGAGGAGTTTTCTAGCCGAGCACCCAGGAAAACCATGGGAAGGGGTTGCAAATGGGCAGGGGTGATCTGGTTGCCTGCCAGAACCCACTGAGGTGGTGAACTGAAAACAGGCCCCACATGTCTCTACCTTTTATGTACATATCTTTGGGTTGTAGACTGGAAATGTAAAACAAACCAGTAAATGAGTGTTTATTGCTGGCACAATGATAGGCAATTTGGATATAGGAGAAGGAAGAGGCCAAATCCTTGCCTACAAAGTCTAGCCAAGCCTAGTAGCTCTTGTACCTGGGAATATATCCCTGTACTGGACACAGGGTCCTTAGGGGTATAGTTAACGAGGAGAATAAAGAGGTCTGGGTTTGGGGTTAAAGATAGACAGCTAAGAAAGCATGAATAGAAGAACAGAGGCAGTTGGTATGACCCTGGCGCCTCTTCATTTTAGCTACCTAATTTCTCTGCAAGTAGCCATCAACATTTTAGTGCCTGACTTCACAGTGCTAGTTTGTGGCCAGTAATTAATTCATTGTCTAGTCTTCTTTACAAGCGGCCCAGATTTTAGACAGTGAGAACAGGGTAAGTTCCCTTGTACTCCTTTCCATCTGCATTTTGTCTTTAGACTCAGGTGCTCATCTCACCAAGTTTGTGCAGCATCTGGTCTCAGTTGGAGGACTAAAGAGGACTTTCTCCACGAGGGTTGCAGAGAAAGGGTATTGACAGGAATGTGAACAAGTTATACTGTCCGTCTCAACATGGTCTTTTCCTCCCTCTTTGCAGGAAAGACCTGAATGCTCTTTCTTTTCTTGGATGGGTTTGTTTATTAACCCAGCCAAGATCACAGAGGACGTTTTTCATTGCTACCCCTGGAAGCCTTCCAACACTGAGTCATGCATGCTCACTTTAGAAACCAGACCTCGCCTGGATTAAGGAGCAGTAAGCTGCTCCACAGGTTTAAAAAAGAAGCACTCTCGCTGCAAGAACAGAATGATGCTTTCGAACTGACTTTGTACTCTTAAAAGAATAATAGCCTAAGCAGAAAAAGTCATTGGTTCCAGTGGAATAACAGTAATTTGTTGTTTAAGAGGTGTGCAAACTTTGTCATTCAAACCTGATTTTTCTTTTTTGAGACAGAGTCTGACTTTGTTCCCCAGGTAGAGTGCCATGGTGTCTTAGCTCATAGCGACCACAGACTCCTGGGCTCAAGCAAATCTCTTGCCTCGGCCTCCCAAGTAGCTGGACTATAGGCACCGGCCACAACTCCCAGCTATTTTTAGAGAAGGGGTCTTGCTCTAGCTTGGGCGTCTTGAACTTGTGAGTTCAGGTGATCTGCCCAGAGTGCTGGGATTACAGGCCTGAGCCACCTCACCCAGCTGAAACCTGATTCTTTTTTGGCCACCTGCAAGGCCAGGCTCTTCTGAGCACCTGGAGTCTCCAGCAGAGGGCCCACCCACCGGAAGCACAGGGATGCCTTAAACTAGAACACTCTTCTTCAACCTTCTTAGGGTCGCATATTTCACCCTTTGCTCATTTAACCATTCTGTAAACTTAACCCTATAGTCATCACCCATTTTGAGAAGAAAAGCAGAAAAATTCTATATTCTGGCACTTAGATTATATTTTGAAAGAACAACTAACTGCTAGTGCCAGGAGATTATGACAAGAAAGGGTTAAAGTGGAGGGTTCCCCTCCCCCAATCATCTGTTCCTTCCTAACTGAGGGGACAGGTGGAGAGTGAAGGACACAGAGGGAAGCTCACACTCTTCTATACCTTGAACTGGGGCTGCCAGCTTTCCTCTGAGCCCCCTGCTGTGCCAGAGCCATGGAGTGGTGAGCTGGGCTGACAGCACCTCCCTGGTCCTCCAGCCTGACACGAAAGTGCCTGAAACCTGACGTAGATGGCACAATTCCATCCTCCACACATCCTCCTGCCTTTTATCACCTCTGAGAATATTCACAGGAAACCTCGATTAACACAAGCTCCTGTTCCAAACTGCAAAATGAAAAAAGAAATACAAGCAGATCTGGAATCTAAGTAACTTTCTCATTAGCTATTGTGTAACTCTAGGGTACAATTAGACTTTGAGAATCAAAGTTTGCACGGATCAGGGTCCTAATCCTACCATATTGCTCTTCCTTCCTGCTGCCTTGCTTTTTTGAGAGTATCAGGAGATCAAGGGAAAAGTCACATGAGCAAATAATAGTCATGTAGGCTGAAATTTATTCCCTAAACGTTGTATGAGAGATAACTTTTAAGCAAGGCTTTAGTTGATGGAAAATATTTTTATCTTCAATGCTGTCTGTATTTTTATGTCCTTTATTTGAACCTTCAGAAAAATAAAATATACTGGATCTTATTGCTCATTATTAACCGCATTTAAGGGGTTGGGGCTGCTGTGAAGATGAAAAGAAACAGCATAGTATGGAGCATTTAGAACAGGGATGAGCATATAACAAGAGCCTGTAAATGGCAACCTCTCTTTTTTTGTTACCTAGATATGATTGTCTATCCTACTTGCTGCTATAGAATGACAATGATGTAGGATTAGAATTAGGGTGGGGGAGAATGCAGGAAAGCTGTGAGAATTGGGGTCTTCAGTTTAAAAAAAAAAAGTGAATCAACAAAGTGATTGCATTTCCATCCAGTAATGGATGAACGTTGCCTGTCACTTGGATGGCAATTGTTAGTCTACAACCCGATTTCAAGGGCCCTAAAAATATGAGCTCATTTCCTATGACTCATTTGCCTGTCACTTCAGTGAAGCTGGCTGTTCTCAGGGCATGCCCATGCTTTCCCTTTTATGCTGTGGTCTCTGGCTGGAAATGGCCAACTTCCCATTTGCACCTGACTCCTCCACCTATCTGAACACACCCTCCATTCAGCCTCTGCCACATGTACTCAATCAAACATGGTGATGTGTAACATTTGTCTGTAATGTCTCTTGCTCACCTGTGGTGTGGTGGTTAAGAGTTTGGGTTCTGCAACCTGACTGCATGGGTTCTGACCCAGACTCAGCCACTGTCTTGATAGGTGAGTTTGAAAAACAAAGTTAACTTCCCTGAATGTGTTTCATCATCTGTAAAAGGGGAATAATAGCACCTGCTTTGCAGAGTTAAGGATTAAGTGGGATGCACAGTACCTAGCACATAGATAGCACTAAGTAAATATTGGGCAGGAGGAGTAGCAATAGAATATTTGCATCTTTATGTCTTAATCTTAGCTTCTTTACTGGTGACTACCAAGTGCCTCAAAGACAAGAGTTGAGTCTACCATCTCACTACTCAAAGTCAAGTTTGCAGAGCAGAAATATTGCTTAGAGCAGTGTTTTTTCAACCTTTTTAATGTCATGGCACGCTAGAAAAGAACATACTTTGCTTTGAACTTCTTTGGAAATAATTTCACTGATTATTTTAAAAATTTTTGTAGCACACCTAACTGTGGTGCACCGGTTGAAAATCATTGCCTTAAGAGTCTATGATAGATTCAGAAACTCAATGTCTACCCTAGACCTACGGAATTAGTATCTACAGTTTGACAAGTTCCCCAGGTGATAAGAATATGTTGAACCTGGAGAAACACTGCCCTCAAGTAATTGAAATCAGTTGCTGAAGCAAATATCTTCATCTTGTAATACCCACCTAGAAAATAGATATTTAATTCTGTACAGTTAATACTACTGTTAGATAACTTATTTATTTGTAAAGATCTTTCAGGATGTGGCCTCTGCACCAGCAATGTCAAATTCCCTTGGGAATGTGTTAAAAATATAAATTTTCAGATGATTCTGATGCACACTACAGGTTGAAAACCACTGCTTTCGAACCTTGGGGAACTACCAGAAGCACCACATTAATAACACGCATCTCTTTCTTCCTGCCTATTTGTTTCACTTCATCTATTCCGTCTCTCAAAGAGACAAATAGGGAAGAAGAGTATTATGAAATCTCAAGTGTCCTCTTCCTATTGGCTGGCTGTCCCCTGGTACACAGACACAGTCTTCATATCTGCGTGGCAGAATTATGTATGCCATCACACCGTGTCTGGTGGATGGAATGCACGGCACATATGACTTATCTGCAGTCCCTGTATTTTGTTTTCTTTTGTTAATTGTATTCATTTCTTGAATAGGTGATAGATGCACATGGTACAAAATCCCCAAGGTACAAGAGTTTACGGTGAAAAGTAAGTCTCCTCCTCCTTGCCTCAGTAGCGAAATTCTCATCTTCAAAGGCAATCACTGATCTTCCATTCACTCCACACATTTATTGAGCACCTACTATGTGCCAGGTACTGTTCTGGGCAAAGGATATGGAACAAAACCGATAAAAATCCCTGCCCTCAAGGAGTTTCTTATAGTATTCATTCAATAGTATTCTCAGCTTTCTATGGCCAGCATACTGGTGGTTAAAAGTAGGGTTCTAGAGTCAAGTGAGCTGATTTTGAATCTTATTTTCTCCATATTCTAACTGATCTTGGATTATTTATTCTACCATTATGAACTTTATTTTCTGTATCTTGAAATGGAGATAATTCTGTTTTATAGGATTATTGGAATTAAATGAGATAATACATATAAATGCCCAAACAGTGCCTAGAACCTAGTAAATGCTTAATAAATACTAGTGTTAATTATAATGCTGTGATCTTACTCTACTGTTCTGGAATACAGACTGTAAATGGGTAAAGATCTGTTTTCCCAATAGCTTTCATTTCCTTCCCTTGCTATCGGATCAAAAAATCACTTTTTTAAAGAATAAGTGATAATAAATTTTAGTCTTCTAAGTTTGATCGTTAACTGCTGTGTGTAAGACTATCTGCTGAGTTCTACATGTATTAAGAAATATGCTTCTAATCATTAGACTGTAGAGACTATGTTCTTATTCTTACCTAACTTTTTAAAAATCACATCTCCCCAAATAAGAGGTTTTGTCCTATTACTTTGTTTGGAGGTGTTTTATACTACCAATTTCAACTTTGTAATGTTACAAAATATGTATTTTGCATGCTGCATTTTACAGCAGGAAAACTGAGAACTTAGAGCGGAATTCCTAACAATACATTTGGTATTGTCATCTTACGGAACTTTCTCTATGATTCAAGTCTCTAGCCTGATGGGAAAGCAACTTTCAATCCCTAGGAAAACAACAACAAAAAGCTTTGGTGATGCGCTTAAAGTGGCCAAGATTAGAAGGAAATTACATGGAGAGAAAGGAAAAGAACACTAAAACACTTTAAAATTTTAAATCTTAGGCCAAGAACCTGTCTCCTTTAATCAACATTGAAAAAAAAAATCATTAGTGGGCACAGTGAAAGATTGCAACAATGTTTTGTTGATTATACCAGGCGCTGGACCATTCATTAACTTAGAATCTAAAAATGGAAAAGAACGTACCTACTTGGCCCACAAGGGCCCTGAATAGAGCTCATTCTCCTTTTCCCTTTGTCTCTGATTCTAATTTGTATTTTCCTGGTGATCAAAGTTTATGGATTTTGGAATGGTTGATTATGGTATAGGAAATCTCTTAGCCTGGTCATGCTATATGAAGACTAGGAAAAGGGGATAGCTGAGAAATTAAAGCGAAATGCTTCTGAACAGCTTTTATTATTAGGTCGATGGTGGGTTCAGGTAGATTTGGGGAGTTACGTGTTCTTTTTAAAACATTTTCCAGGCTCTGATATTTTATTGACAGAAATGGATTAACAATAAGGACATCAGTGCTCAAAACAAAAGTTTTGAAAGACACAAAGTCGATACTTTATGGACCATATTGATGAATAAACGAGGCCTTCTCAGGTGGCGGTTGCCACTATAGTTCTCCTGTATTTTGTGTATGCTAATCACATAATGTGGCTGCACAGCCAGCTCTAATTTATTAGGGTTTACATTAGGCAACCAGTCTGTGACCTGTTTGGTGTACCTTTGGACCTTCTCATTTCTTATTCTTCCCTGTTTCAGTTACCTATTACAAATTAACAACCCCCTCTAAACTCGGCAGTTTAATGTATTATTTTCTCCCAAGGTTCTGTGAGTTAACTGGGCTCAGCTGGGCTCTTGAGCGCTTTCAGGAGATTGTAGTCAAACAGGTAGCTGAGGCGGGAACAAGCCTGGATGTCCAGGGTGGTATCTTCAATCAAAGGTCTGATACCTCAGCAGGATGGCTGGAATGGCTAAGGGCTGGTGCACATTTCTTACTCTAAACAGCTTCTGCATATGGCTACCTGAGCATCTTTATAACATAGTGGTCTTAGGGTAGTCAGATTTCTTTTACATTGGGTCTGTTTTTTCCACGACAAATATTTTAAGAGTCTCAAGAGTCTCGGGGAAACAGCAAGATTTCTTTGAACTCAAACTTAGTCATGCAAAATGACATTCCCAGAATTTTATTGTTCAAAACTCTAGCCAACTCAGATTCAAATGAGGGCCCCACAAAGGCATGAATAAAAGGAGGCATGGTTCATTGGAGGTAGAGTGTGTAGGGGCGGGGAGAGGGCATTTTTAAAGACTAGCTACTGGGCCAGGCTCTGTGGCTCAAGCCTGTAATCCTAGGACTCCAGGAGGCCAACATGGGTGAATTGCTTGAGCTCAGGAGTTCAACACTAGCCTGAGTAAGAGTGAGACCCCAACTTTAAAACGAACTGGGCTAGTTTTAATGGTAGTGGGTGCTTGTAATCCCAGCTACTTGGGAGGCTGAGGCAAGAGGCTCTCTTGAGCCCAAGAGTTTGATGCCATAGCACTCTACCCAGGGCAATAAGACGAGGCTCTGTCTTAAAAAATAAATAAAAATAAAGACTAGCTACCAACATACTCTTTACCAGAAAATGGTAAAGCTTATCTATAACACAATTTGAATGCACCAGACACTTCAAGGAAACAAACCTATACAAGTACTTCTTAGTAAGTGAAAATATATATATTTTAAACTAAATACATCTTATATTGAATGAATGCCATCCATTAATATAATTGCCTTAGTTGGCTTATACACACATACTACTACCTGTTAGTTAGAAGCTGCCACTAACCAAGATGCTTTTTGGATTATATAGCAAATTAGAGGCAGTTAACAAGTCACACAACATGATTCATCTCGTTCCTTTCTAATGTTTGGAACAGTAGTATGTTGTACTATACAATAATTATCCGATGTTTTGTTCACTGAAAGGAAAGTGAATTAATTTTATTATTCATTCATTCAACAAATATTTATAATTTATGATGAGCTAGGCCCTGGGTCAGGTTGGTAGAGAACAAGGATCACTTACTATGGTTGGATTTTGCCTTCACCAGTATAAAGAGAAGTAACTTATGTTAACAATTTGAGTTCATACATTCAGATGTTTGGGTACTGGACAAAGCTGTATTACAGAATAATAGTCGCACAGCCAATTAAGCCCTTACTTGGGGCACTGTTTCATTTAAATCTGCCCAGGAGGTGTTAGGGTAGAGGCAGAATTATCTGTTTTGTAGGGTTGGAACTGTGACTCAGAATAGTTACATGCAGTTTCAAAGGTCACCGAATCAATCACAGAATGGTAGAGCTTAGATTTGAACCCAGAGCACCTGCTGTGCAAAACTGCATTGAAATAATACTGTTGCCTTTATTTCTAAATTCCATGTCTTTTAAGAAATGTTTTCACCATTTTAGAATGGTAAGCTCATAATTACTTCATGCAATAAGGTGCATTTTTTTTTTCATTTTTATTATTCCTCCACCAATTGCATTGGCAACTCCCACCCCTACCCCAGGCTTCTTTGCTTTCATAAGTGATTGTTTCTGAAGTCTAAGAAGGATGGGTAAAGAATGGAAACTTATTTCCACTGAAACTTTTGGCATGTAGACGTTTTTATAAATCAAAACTAACCTTTATTAGCAATCATGATTTTTAAAAGTACTTATAGAGGCACTTCCAACATGCCTGGCCCAGGAAGAACCCAGCTCCTAATCTAAGGAATCCCACCAGCCACGGGGAGAGACTAGACAGATGATTTTCCTGGCAGCACATTCTGATAAGAAATGCCCACACGAGGGATTTAACTTAAGACAGTGAGTGCAGGTTGGGAGGAGTTCTAAAAAGAGTCAAGGACTGGAAAAATTCATCAGGGGAGGAGGAAAGGGAAAGACTGAATCAAGACAGTACACCCTGTATGAAGGTTCAAAGTCTGAAGTGTTTAAGGAATTCTAGGGACTGAATAATTCTGTCTAATAGGAGGGCAGGGTGGGTGTGGCAGGGTGGCTAGTGCTGAGGCCGCCTGGGAGATTAAGGGGAAGGAATATTGCATTATAGGCCTTCTTGGGAAATCCGAATGGATGACAGTCATTGAATAGGCTTTGCTAAGAAGTGTGGATTCTAAATGCAGACCTGAAAAACAGATGACATTTATCCTCTTTAACCATGGCTTCACCGTCAACTCTTTACAGAATTGGAAATTATTCTCTGCTTGGGAGTAGTTTTCAATGTAGTCCAGGCATTTTATATAAGCCTGGACTTCATTTCTTTTCTTTTTTTTTTTTTTTTTTGAGACAAGAGTCTTACTCTGTCGTCCTCGGTAGAGTGCTGTGGCGTCACAGTTCACAGCAACCTCCAGCTCTTGGGCTCAGGCGATTCTCTTGCCTCGGCCTCCCCAATAGCTGGGACTACAGGTACCTGCCACAGAGCCCGGCTATTTTTTTGTTGCAGTTCGGTCGGGGCTGGGTCTGAACCTGCCACCCTCAGTATATGGGGCTGTGCCCTACTCACTAAGCCACAGGCACCCTTCTTTCCTTCTATTTCTGTGGTATTTACAATGTTAATTACAGCCAGGCTGATCAGAGCAGAGCCCTGGAAGTCATCTCATCTTAATATTATATAAATCATGTATTTATTCATTTACTTACGCATTTATCTAGGGAAACAGATTTGTTTACCATCTTATCAGTTGTACACATTCGGATTCTGGTATAGTTAGGTTAACCTTCCAAGGGGAAAGCTGCACTATTATAAAGAAAGAATGCTACACACCACTTCGGCAAGACAGTTTTTAGCCTAATTCTCCAACTTTATTTTTAAAAAAAGAAGAAGCAATTGAAATTGCCTCTCCGGTATACCAGGGAGAGGATGTAGAAGCCAGGCTGGTTCCCCCCCCCCACCCCCACCAGCCAACATAAGCAGGGTGGAGCTGCTCGAAAAGGAGGCCAGGAGTGGAAAGAGAAGGGAACAAAGTAACAGCAAAGCCGCAGACCCACCTCCCAGGGCTGCCTTCCCCAGCAACAAGACCTGTCTCTCCAGCCAGCCCCCAACTCTCCCTGGCCTTGGCTCTCCCTCCAGGGGCCTCTGCTGGAGGGACAGCCAGTCGGTCCTTCCCAGCGTGTTTTAAAGAGTTGACAGAGTTTGTGCCCCAAATGAAGCAGGACACCCAGTCGCCTTTTCCAGCTCCCCTCCCTGTGCTCCCTCTTCAAACTCTTGATAAAAAGCTGAGGCCCTTAAGTGCGGTGCAAAGCGCTTCTTGGAGAGTCACGGGAATCGCGCAGCTCCCCGCAGCCTGGGTTTCACAACTTCAACTCAAGGGCAGGCCCTCCCTCTCTCCTTTTCCCCCCTTCCTTCCACCTGACAGGGACCATAAATAACCGAGGCTCTCAGGGTGTTCCCAGCCCAGAACAAAGTTGAAAGTTTGCCTGCAGCTCCCTGCCCCTCCCGCCTGGGCCACTTCTTTGTTTTCTTCTGATGTTTTTCCTCTACCTGAGCCGGCTGTTCCTTCATTCATAGTGGAGAAGAGTGGCCTCCTAATTAAAAGTAGCACCTCGCTTTCTCTGTCCCTGCACGAGCCTGTCTTGGTTACCCGGTCAGGCTCCAAGCATTGGTATCAAATTACGGAAAGTCTACACCCCAGCGGTCCTCATATTTACATGCAAATAACTCAGGGGCTCGCATTCATGTCACCATTCGGTCCTGCGAGAGGCTTGCCAGAGGAGTTTTTAATCCAATCAGAAGGAGCTTTAAAAGGATGTCTGCGGAGTGATCAAAAGGATCTTAATCTCAATTAAGTATTGCCAGATTTTTTTTTTTTTTTTGGTTTGAAAATTTGAAAATCCTCGAACTCTGCTGAGTGGGAAAAGATGTGTAATTCCTCAATTGCCTACGAGGGGATCGAGATACTGAGGGGAACTCGGCAGCTGCGGTGAGGACGCTGGCTGCAACCCAGGGATTGGTTTGCTTGGGCTGGTTTGGAGGCTGATTCTAAAATCACTGCTTCAGGAATTCCTGGAAACACGAGGAAAACATTTGATCATCCCAGCCTGATGGAAATGGCTTTACCACAGAGTAAGACCTTTCTTTGAGTCGTACTTGGTGTGTGCTGGTTTTGTTTCAGATTCGGTGGATGTGCGAATAGCCCAGCTGTAAATAGTTACTTAAAATAATCTCTTGGTCCTGGGTAGCAATGGAAAGTTGATCTGTTTAGTTTTTACATTTGCAAAAACAGTAGTTAACAGTGTCCTTTTAGGCTTGATGGGTAGTTTAAAAGCTGAGCTCTTGTGGTTTCCTGAGTTTAAATGAATGGAAATTGTAAACGGTACTGAATGAAGGAATTGGAAAATGTAGCAGAGGCGATTGAATCACTTACCTTTAAGAAAACACAGCATGTACACTTCTGAAATCTCTTTCAGCTAGGCAACCTGTGTCCAGAAAGAGAAGAAGAGTCATTAGCAAAAAAGAGAGTTTTCTTGTGTGGGGGAAGGAACTTTGCCACAGCCAGTGCTACCTCTGGAGCAGGATGGGAAATGTCCCAGAGGGTGAAAGACAATTGAAAAACCTGCCCTGTCACTCTTGGAATGTGGTTTTTCCATGTGAGGTCATGCTGTGCATATGTAGCTAGTAAAAGTATTTTATGTAATGAACTCTTTGTATTAATAGTTGAAGAGCCATTTGTATAGTCCTTCTTTCAAACTGTTGAAGCCTCATATTATCTGTAGAAGGCTGAGTTGCCGTCCAAGTAGACTTCAAGCATTGGAACATCTGGGCTGAGTTGTTAATTTGATAGGTTGAGAAACAGTTCTGAATTGATGTGTTCCATGGTGTCCCCAATAGAGCAGTTATAGTTCACAGAAATAACTTGCTAGTTTCTTACATAAGCCCCAAACTGAAATCCTGGGTGTGAGAAAACTGTTGAAGAAAAATGTCTGTTCCCCTCCCACGTATTATTTCAAGAACAGTAATGAAGAGGTGGCTCTTATTTTGCAATCCATGTCCATTCAAACAAACTGCCCTCATGGTGGGTGAGGCGAGAAAAAGTCTAACTTAGAAGACCCACCTTTCTAGTCAGCTGGGGCTTGAGGGAGAGGAAGTGGGAGGGGGTGATGTTTTAAAATTGGTCCTTAACACCAGGCACTGTTTCCGCTGCTTAAACTCACTCTTGAAATTGTGTACTAACCTCCACCTATACTTTTTCCTTCTACGGGGCAGTTACAGAAATTGTCCAGGGGATGGGGAAGATGAATAGGAGATAATGGGCGATTTGCTGATGACCAAGAACAGTTTTCCCCAAACCTGACGCGTAGTCAAAAGGGCAGCTTCTGATCTTGGCTTGCTTACTCTGTACACCTGCAGGTGAAGATGCAATGACGGGGGACACAGACAAATATCTTGGGCCACAGGACCTTAAGGAACTGGGTGACGATTCCCTGCCCGCTGAGGGCTACATGGGCTTTAGCCTCGGAGCCCGTTCCGCCAGGTACTTTATTGTTGCTGGTTTTCATAGTGAGTTGAGAACAGCCATGATCTGTCATAAACCAAAATCATTTCCATTTTTCCCATTATCCCCAAACGTGCTTTTTGAATGAAGTGTGAATTTAGTGAAACGCTCTCGCCTCAATTCTACGTGTTCTGCAGGTTTTCCTGTGTGTGGTTTTCAGTTCTTAATTTCGTGTGATGGACCATGTTAATTGTGTGTTCTTTTTTTCCTCCCCACTGTGCAGTCATGCTTCAAGCATAGTAACAAATGAGCTCACTGAAAAAACTGGGAGAACCAATCCAGTCACGTGTTTCGAAATTAAGTTTTGATCTATATTGAGAGAAAACTTTATTTGCCAATAAGAAATACGTGTATAGATTGTTCACTCTTTGTTCTGTAAGGACATGACTGAGCGTTAAAAGAGTATTCTTGAAGAAAAGTATGCTATTTATTCATTAAAATCATTTGAGTAGATCTTCTAGAACTATTCCATTATTTTGTTCACAAGGGAGATATTAGTAGTATTTAACAGATTTACCGAAAGTCACAGGCAGCAACAGTGGCAAATTCATTCTTAGAACCGAAGCAGAACACGTTTGTATTGGAAAACCTTGCCTCAAACTTTTCTAAACACTGGTTGAAAGAAACAGGACCTTGTCCAGAATTTGGAGACTTTTTTTGCCCTCTTGTGGATTAACAGCCAGCATGTTTGCTGACAGTCAAGTTATTTTAAAGCTAATAATTAAACCTTCTAAGCCAGAGAGCCCTGAGGACATTTTCCTATAGTTTAAGGATCTGTTGTAAAAAAAGTTTCATTGTTTAATAGCAAATGGCACTTCCCTCAAAGTAAACCTTGGAATTTATTCTCAGTGTGCTGGTGTGGCCAGTTTAGATACTGAATTGTTTTTCTTCTACTTAGTCCTTTTTCATAGAATTTTGAACAGCACGTAAGTTGGTACACCTTCTGATTTATACATACGTGTATAAAAGGCCTTAAAAATCTCTCCGTAGTAGTTGTCATTAACCGGAAAAGGAAAAATAACTTTTAAAAAATATGTAAAGTAAAAACACTTTTAAAAAATATATCCGATAATCACAGATATCAACTAATTACAATGGAAAATATGTAGAATCTGAAAGGATCTCAAGATCCTCTATATCTTGTTTATATCCTACTTAGAGATTTATAATGCAATAACTAGCTGTCTTCTCTTCTTCTGATAATACGATATGTTTTATGAATCTATCATTTTTATGTAGAAAATTGTAGCAGCTGACATCCAATGAGATATGAAACCAGAATACTGCCTCTCATGATTTTTTTCTTTTTTTCCTTTTTTGAGGCAGAGCCTCAAGCTGTCCCCCTGGGTAGAGTACTGTGGCATCACAGCTCACAGCAACCTCCAACTCCTGGGCTCAAGCGAGTCTCCTGCCTTCGCCTCCCAAATAGCTGGGACCACAGGCACCTGCCACAACCCCTGGCTATTTTTTTTTTTTTTTTTGGTTGCAGCCATCATTTTTGTTTGGCCGAACCCGCCACCTTAGGTATATATGGCTGGCTCCTTAGCCGTTTGAGCCACAGGCGCTGAGCCCATGATTTTTTTCTCTTTTTTTTTTTTTGAGACGGAGCCTCAAGCTATCCCCCTGGGTAGAGTGCCATGGCATCACAGCTCATAGCAACCTCCAACTCCTGGGCTCAAGCGAGTCTCCTGCCTCCGCCTCCCAAGTAGCTGGGACCACA
>CAUYQV010197694.1:0-22335 GCA_963574575.1 Galagoides demidoff | reverse complement strand
TTTTTTGAGACGGAGCCTCAAGCTATCCCCCTGGGTAGAGTGCCATGGCATCACAGCTCATAGCAACCTCCAACTCCTGGGCTCAAGTGAGTCTCCTGCCTCCGCCTCCCAAGTAGCTGGGACCACAGGCGTCCTCCACAACGCCCGGCCATTTTTTTTTTTTTGGTTGCAGCCATCATTGCTGTTTGGCGGGCCCTGGCTGGGGATTCGAACCCGCCACCCTAGGTGTACGTGGCTGGCACACTAGCCAATTGAGCCACAGGCGCCGAGCCGGGTCTGTCAGTTTTCCAGCAACACAGTGTGAAGTGGGAGATAAAGATGTTATTGTACACTGATGGGGAACAGGAGGAGAATTGGTAACCATCTGGAAAAGAATAAAGTTAGAACCATACCCCACACCTTATGCCAAAATAAATAAATCAAAGATTTAAAGGCACAAATTAAACCACAAAAGTACCCGAAAGGGAGAATTATTTTTTAGGCTCATGTGGCAAAGGCCTTTCTAATTACAATATAAAAATCAGAAAGCTGGTAAAGGAGAAAATTGGTACATTTTACTATAAAACTAAAATTTCAAATTGGGAATGAAAAACACAATATAAACAATAAAAAAAATGAGAAATTGGGAAATTTTTTCTTGATAAGTCAGGAAGAAAAAGAAAAAGAAAAGAATAACAATCTGATATTTAACCTTTTGACTGCGAACAACGTCTATACAAGATGATCATTTGTTCATTTTGCAAATAAAAACAGAAAACTTTACAAAATCATGAAAAAGGACCAATAATTCTTACTAGTACATTTTCATGATAATGAATTAACAGCACCGCCTGTGGTAACTGTTGGAATCTGTGCACACCTCAACTGGCAGGTTTGTTTCTCAGGGCTCTGCAGTCAAAAAGCTAAAAATGGCTGAAGCACATAAACAGCATTCACAAAATAGGAAGTACATTGAGCATGAAATGCATACAGAGATTCTCTACTTCTCTCAAAATGTGAGAAATGCAAATTAGAATATGAACACATGGAGATAACCGTTTTTCACATATTCAGTTGACAGTGATCAACATTTTCATCTATGAAATTGACAGTCATCAAAGAGTTACATAACATAACTTGGGGAGGTTGTAGGAATCTGGTGACAGTTTGTGGGAATGTAAATTTCCACAGCCTCAGTGGGACAGGGGTGCACTTGGCACAGATGGATTGACCCCACTATTTCTCGTCTAAAAGCTTATCCTACAGATAATGACTTATCCCTGTGAGAAATGATTCACTCTAGCATCTTATGGCAATGATGAAATTATATGCATTCTTACACTGAAAATACTTACTATATGCTGATAGGAGCATTTCTAAAAATAATGTTAACAGAAAAACACAAGGTACAGAACTATGTATACATATAGTGTGTCTTTCTTTTTTATTTGAGACAAAGTCTCACTCTGTCACACAGGCTAAAATTCAGTGGCATTATCTTAGGTCACTGCAACTTTACACTCTTGTGTGCAAGCCATCCTCTTGCCTCAGCCTCCCAAGTAGCTGGAACTACAGGCGCCCTGTAACACTGGCTAGCTTTTCTATTTTTTTTTAAGAGTCAGGGTCTTGCTCTTGATCAGACTGGTCTTGAACTCTTGACCTCAAGTGATCCTCCTGCCTCAGCTTCCCAGAGTTCTGGGATAACAAGGGTGGGCCACGACACTTGGCCTGTCGTTCTCTTTTTAAAAAGAGAGAAATTTGGGCAGGTCCTGTCACTCAAAGGAGTCAGGCGCCAGCCCCATATGCCAGAGGTGGCAGGTTCAAACCCAGCCCCGGTTAAAAACTGCAAAAAAAAAAAGAGAGAGAGAGAGAGAAATTAATGTGCTCATTTTCATGTTTGCAAATAAAATATCTAGAAGGATTCACAAGAGAATAGCTGTGTCCACAGTGGGGAAACTAGTGCTGAGGGATAAGAATGGAAAGACTTTTCACAGTGTACTTGTCTGTGCCTTTGAATTTTGAGCCATGAGAATGTAGTCCATTTTTAAAAAAGTAACTAAAGTTTAAAGAGAGACATGAACAGGAGTATTTTTCCTGAAAAAAAAAATCAGGTAAAATGGGATCAAGTTCAATGGGGAAAAGGGACATAAAAACTATGACAGCTGTGTGAGAAAGGCCAGGAAAGAAGGTCCTAAGGAGCTCAAAGGAGAAGCCCCACATGCTGAGGAGGGCCCTTCCAAGAAGAGACTGTGCCCCATAGAGAGGCAGCACCTTCATTATCAGTCCCCAGAAAATGGGTGTGTGTCTAGATACCCATAGTTTCCAATAAAAATGTTAACATGTGATGGGGGCAGAATGCTGTTTTGAGATAGAGTCTCACTATTTCACCCTCAGTAGAGTGCTGTAGTGTCACAGCTCACAGCAACCTCAAATTCTTGGGCTTAAGCGATAGTAGTAGCCAGGACTACAGGTGCCCGCCACAACACCCAGCTATTTTTTTGTTGCAGTTGTCATTGTTGTTTAACTGGCCTGGGCTGGGTTCGAACCCACCAGCCTGGGTGTATGTGGCCAGCACCATAACCACTGTGCTACAGGCGCCAACCCTGAAGAATATATTTTTAATCACACAAAACACACTACCAAATGGCTCACATCGGTTCCTAAAGTTACAACCTGTGAAGCTGCTACTTTTCACAGCTTTCCTACATCCCCCAGGCCACCTGCCTCAGTAACAGGGCCTCCATTACAATCTTTACTTGGAGTGTCCCTGCTCGTGCCAGTTATATAGAGTGCAGAACATTTGGCAGGGCCCAGCACTCCCAGGATGGAGAAGAGGCAGCTTCAGAGTGTAAACATTTAGAGGTGATTGTTCATTTCTTAAAGCAAACCTTATCTATCAGAGTGTTTACAAGTCTCCCTTTTGTCAGTTGGTTGGAACAGACATACCAGATTTCCTCCAAGGGACCTTTCTGCACAAGAGCAGAACAGGGAACAAAGAGCTCATTCTTAAAGGGCCCAGTGCGCTCACCAGAGAGGGTGCCAGGGGTGTTCAGGCTCTGAGGCTCCAGAAACTACTCTGACCTCTTGGAAGAACACATTCTCTTACTGATTAGGAATCTTGAATGAAATTCAACCGGTGCAGGTGTTCAGCAATTCTGAAGATGAAATTCAAACAGCAAAACTGCTGCCTTGCTGTCTCTGCATGAAGGGGTTTGTTGGTGAAGGAGGGCCCTTCTCCTGTGCACAGATCTCCTGAAACCCGTGTCTTTATCACAGACTGTCCTATTCCTGGGCTCTCTGATTTCTAAGGAAAAAAAAAAAAAACTGGCTCCATTGAAAGTGGGGGAAAGGAGAAAATTATTTTTCATTTAATGCTTTACTTTCCTGATGGTAATGGGTACCTGAAATAGATGGAAGAAAACAACTACCTATGATTCAATCATTTTGCAAATTCAGACATTTGTGCTGGGAACCAGGAGCAGTGAGCAACAAACCAGGCATGCAAGGGTGGGGGCTCTTCTCTGGGTGAGACTCCCACAGCAGTAGGAAGAGTGTGCGCACATCCTGCCAGCACAGGGTGCCCACATCCCAGTGGGGCACTGGATCCTCTTCCGTCACTCCTGCTGCAGTGGTGTTCAGCTGCTTGCACATTATCTGTGCTGCTCTTGGTGCTCACAACTTCAGCTCTTTTTTCATTAAGTCTCCCTCCCACAGCCCCAACCACCAGCACTGAGAGGCTACCACACAGTACCCAGCTACCTTGCCAAGTGGGCCAGTGGCCATCCCAAAGCAGCTCCACCACATAGCCTGGGCTACTGATGAGGCTGGGCATAAACCAGGGTGGGCCACGGTTGTTCCCCCATGGCTGTCAACACCAGAAGCCCCTGGAACAAGGAAGCAGCTAGCTGTGGGAACTTAGCTGGAAGATTTTAATTGCATAGAGAGAACTGGGTGTCCCTGGCGAGTCCTGGGCTGAAATTGTGAAGGGAAGAAAATCTAAGTAGAAGCTGAGAACAAGAAAAGATGTAGAAATAGTGTGAGGAAGCTGCTGGTCACCAGAACAGAACAGAGCTATCACAGAGGCTCCTACCACAGAGGCCTCTAGACCCACCTTGAATCAGAGTAACCCTCAATCCTGACTGTTCATGGCTTTTCCTATGTCCTTGTGCAGATGTTTAAAGCAATGACCCTCTCCTTCTTTTCACTAGCCATTTTTTTCTCCACACAAACATAACTATGTACTCTTTCTGGCCAGGTGTGGTGGCTCACACCTGCAATCCCAGACTCTGGGAGGCTGAGGTGGGTGGCTTGCTTGAGCTCAGGAGTTTAAGACCGCCTTAAGCAAGAGATGTTCTCTAAAAATAGAAAAGCTAGCTGGGTGTTGTGTCAGGTGCCTGTAATCCCAGCTACTCAGGAGGCTGAGTGAGGCAGGAGGATCACTTGAACCCAAGCATTCGAGGTTGCTGTGAGCAAGGACACTGCAGCACTCTGCCCAGGGTGATAGAGGGAGACTTTGTCTCAAAACAAAAAATAAAACAAAAACTATATACTCTTTCTTACAAAGCTGGATCAGACTGAAATGCTACATTGTAACATAGCACAAATATATTGTGAGCATTCACATAACATCATTATAACTTTATAAGATCTTTTTGGGAGGTAGTTAGACCTCTGAGTAGCTTTCATCAGCACAAAGAAGTCCAGTTTACTGCCATCCTGCTGGACAAAAGTCACTGTTGCAGAAACTTGGATTGAAGTCAAGCAAAACTCTTCCCAGCTCTGCCTTGTGTCAAGCTTCCTAGGTGGGCATTGCAAAGCCCTTCCATCAGGCCCTTGGTGAGTTCTAGCAAGGGTCCAAACACAATTTTTCAATAGCCAAAAAATATTGGACCTGTCAAAAGAACATGAAATGAGCCACAAAAAAACATGAAATGTAACATACTTCTGTGATGTTTTAAAAATAGCAAATCTGTCAAGATAAAAAACTGAAACAGAAGCTCTGAGCACTTTGGCATATAACTCAGAGGAAGGTGACCCTGCAGTAGAACCATCTCCTAGGGCTATCAAGAAGTATGGGCCTTTCAAACAACATTTTTGTTACCTCATGGCTTCAACTCTCATGCACCTGTGGCCTCATTATGCCATAGCAGAGAAGTGTGTCAACATCACTCCAGCCTTGGACCTAAGGACCTGATGCCGGGAGCCCAGGTCCTCCCTGGGTCCAGGCCCCTTATACAAGCACTGATGACAGCCTGATGGTGTTTCTGAGTGAGCTGCAGGCTGGCTTCTCCCTCGGTCTCCATCCTGACCACTGGGCCCAGTGGATGTGGCCACTGTTGATCCTTCATTATGTCAGGTTAGCATGGAGATGTTTTGCAGCCTGGAGATAAGCCCTTAAGCAATTTTATGCATTAATGAGTTAAGATTGGTCACTCATTAGCAAGTAGGTGTTGAACCTTGGACATTTGTGGTACAACAGGGTGGGAGTCCAGCCCATGGGGAAAGAGCATGTAGCAAACATTAAGCATGCAGTCCTTGTGCATGGGCCCCCCACACCTGTTGTATAATGCTTCAATAAATGGCCACGACAGAGGTTACTTGGGGCTCTCCTTGCACCTAAGGGAAGCCCACCTCTCGCAGGCTTGTACCTTCAATCCATGTCCCAGCTGCTTTTATTTGCACAGAGATGGGGTGCTACAGCGGGCACTGATAAATGGTGTAGTCGGCAGGATCTGGACCTGGTCACTGATTGAAAGGGGGAACTATACTCAGAGTAAGTGAAACTTTCAGCAAAACAATAAGAGGGAATTTACAGGGAAGCAAAGGGTAATTCCCTGTCCATAGACAACAGAGGAGGGGAACATCACTCAGAGTAAGTGGACCTCTGGCAAACAGCAGTATGTATGTGGAGTCATTTTGTTCATCTTGGTGATGTGTCTGTGTTTGTTTTTCTGTCAAGTTGTGAGACATCTTAATAACTATTATGGTAATTAACATTAAACAGTTGGAAGACCAAGTGAAGAGTCTCACAGTTAAAACTACTAAATGCCATAATTGTAGAAAGCTAGGCCATGTGAAAAAGGAGTGTTGGAGGAGGAATAGCAATCACAGTGGCCACTTTTCATTCGGTAATGAAAAGAAACAAAGAGAATGTAAACCCCCAGGTATGTGCTCCAGGTGTAGAAAGGGGTTCCATTGGGCAAATGAATGCCACTTTCAGTTCAATAAAAATGGAACACCTTTGTCACAGGGGAACTCAGTCAGGTCCAACCTGGGACCCGAGGGCAAAAAACATGAGCATGGAGATTTAAACAACCTATTTTTTATAAAAAAAACAAAACAAAACAAAAAACAAACCCTGATATGTCTGAATGGGAACCTGGCTACATGCTGCATTGGGGTAGAGATTTTACTCACATCATTACAGAACAGCAAGAGAAGCGGTGGCTGCCTACCCACTGAATCAAACCTTGACATGAGCAAGAGACCTCACCAGCACTTTGACCCCTTCTCCTGATACAAGGTTCCCTCATCCCAGCCTAAATAGGGAACTCCAATCTCCCAGGCCTGAGTAAATTTCAAGAAAAAAAATACCCTAGCATTTTACTCCAAATTATCAACCCAGATTTTATTTGCTGTGAAACCTGGATCGACCTCCTCTAAGGAACCTCTAACTGGCCCCCTATATCATCGTCCAGTTTCAACAGGAAGTAGTTTGGAGCAGTCAGCATCCCTTTTCCTAATGGCAGTTAGAGCTTCTGTTCAGAGAGGAAGGATAGATACAGGGTTTCCCCTCAGGAAATCCTCCATTCTCTAAGCCCAGGTGAGCTCAGCACATACCCTCTGGGCTCTAACAAAATCATGAATAAAAGCAGCCAGCTTTTGATGTGGTTGACATGTGAGGTAAATCCCTACCAGCAAACTTCTTGTTCCTGGCAATAATTTCATTGACATCTGCAAAGGTGAGAGAATTTCATTTGTTGAACCTATATCCCTAATGTTTACTTGCCATTCTTCCAGACTTCAGCTTGGATACTGCTTGGCAGGGAGGAGGTACTCCTCCCTTTATGCCTGGCAGGAGCAACACATCATCATGTATGGAAGTGATCCCCAGTCCTCTCACCATTAAGCGTGTAATTGTCCCAAGAATTGAAGTTCTAAACACTGTCATTAGTGTGGCTGGCTACTCTTTTTCCTTTTACTTCTGTGAGGGCCCTCACCAGTTTCATTGGAGTAACTTTGTTAATTATTCTGTGCTTTTTGTTCTTTTACCTGGCTGGAAGGAGAGCTACTGGATAAGAACAACAGATGAAACAGACAACTGTGGGTTTCTCCCTTACCCCATACAAGAATATTTTAAACAAAAAAAGGGGGACATGTAGGAGTCTGAGCACTAGGCTTATAGAAGCAGCCACTAGTTCTTGTGGGAGGCATTGGGGGTGAGACAATTTCCTAGCCAGCATGGAGATGTTTTGCAGCCTAGAGACAAGCCCTCAAGCAACTGCATGTGTTAATGAGTTAAGATGGGTGGCCCATGGGCAAGCTGGTGTTGAACCTTGTACATTTGTGGGTGGGAGTGGAGTCCATGGGGGAAAGAGCACATAGTGATTATTAAGCATGAGTCCTTGTGTGTGCCCTCCCCCCCATGTTGTATAACACTTCAATAAAAGGCAATAACAGAGGTTGCTCAGGGCTCTTCCTGCACCTAGGGGAAGCCCACCTCTTGCCTGCTTATACCTTCAATCTGTGTCATGGCTGTTTTTATTTGTGTGGTGATGGGGTGCCACAGTGGGCACTGACACCTTTGTCCACAACAAACCTCGGATAGTCAGCTTCTCTATCAGCAAAGTGAGGCTGTTCATTTCTGGGTTGTTGTCTACCTGAGGCCAGTGCCTGTCACGGGGATCACATGCCATGGCACACTAGACCTGCTGACATGCAGTTTATACCAGTGCTCAGTCCTTGTTCCTGTCCCATCTCTTTTCATAATATCTCCACAGTCATGCCAGAAATTGAAGAAAATGAGAAAATAAGAAGGCTGCATTGTCCCATTGCAATAGGCCTCAGGCAGTTGGCAGGAAAGAAAGAAAAGGAAAGCTGCTCACTTCTCATTGCATCCCCACTTGCAGTTACCTTCTGGTGGATACACAGGTCACACCACTGTCAAAATGCATCAGAATGAACACTTAATACCTGTGCATTTTGTTGTGTGTTCAGTATGTCTTAACATTGTTTTTCAATGATCAGTTAAGCCAGAAATTAATACCACATTTGTTAATTAGCATCATAATATTTGGAGAGGATGTGGTTATTTAGGCCTCTCCTATAGACTCTCTGAGCAGGCAGGAACCATGAGCAGGGTTCTTTTCCATCCTCCTCCCCTCAGCCAGCTGGCTCCTTTGCCTCTGTTCTTGGCACTTTTACACCATTGTCCTCTTGGCCTCCCAGATTAATGCAAGTATTACTTGCAAGTATTTTACTTTGTAAAATGCAAGTATTTTTGTATTTCCCTGCTTAAAAGCAATACTCAGTAAGTTCATGTCTCCTGCTTAGAGGGTAAAATCTGAGCTCTTCTCAAAGCCTCCTGTGAGCTGGCCCCTGCCCCACCTCTCCAGCTCTCTCTCCCAACACTGCTGGTGTGATAACCAAGCCCCCTATCCTTAAAAAAGAAACTTCCTTTGAATCCATTAGTCCCAGCCCCCTCAAAGGTAAGGAGAACTCTGAAAAAAGGCCTGAAGATAAGGGAGTGCATAGGGAGGGGGAAGAACTTCGAGGAGAAACTTGAGATAAGAAAGTACATAGGAAGGAGAGGCTTGACATACCTCCCACCCCCTTGTACTATGCAATTCCCCCCACCAAAGGCTAACCTCAATGATTCAGCTTCTGTACCTCTGCCTGCTTGTTGTGACCAAAAAAAATAGGGTATAAAGACCCATTTGATCTATAATTCAGGGTCGCTTGCTTCCTATGGCAATGACCCCTGTGCAGGTACAATAAATTTCTATTAATTAATTACATTTAAGTGGGGTCCAAGTCTCTGTCTCAGCTGTGTGAGTCATAAGATTTGGAGGCCCCAGCGAGATTATTGGACCCCTGCCTGGGCTCACCACTGGACAATGGCTCCAGGGGGTGGCCTCAGAGAGCCACTCTCTGTCCCTGGTTCCCTGAACACATGAATTAAAGGCACAGGCTCCCCAAATTTTCTGATTTGGTAAGTTCTATTCTGTTCTGTTTTGGTGCCAGTCTTTGGCATGGTTTTGACTGGCTTCTGTTCTGTACTATATCTCTAGAGAGTCCAGAGGAGAGGCAAGCCGAATGCAGCTGTAAGGCCAGGGTCCCAAGGGACTATATCTCTAGAGAGCCCGGAGGAAAGGCAAGCTGGACGCAGCTATAAGACCGGGGTCCCGAGGGAATGGCTAGACGCAGCCAAGGCAAAACGAGAGACGCCTCCTTGATAGGTATAGGTACAGGTTTGGGTTGTGGGCATTAGGAGTCTTTTAGATTGTTTGAATTTGTTTTTTAAGTCTTTTGTATGTTCTATGTTTTGTATGAGTGAGTGAGTGAAAGAGTTTAGATGTGACTTCACGGCTCTGTACCTGACTGATTTTTGTCTGTCTGTCTCTTCTGTTTTAATTTTGTTTTATTGGCTTGTCTGTCTGTAATAGGGCAAAGGCCATCCAGTAGGCTCCTGTTTCCTGTGTCAAACTTGTTTAACTGTTTGTATCCATTTAAATAATTTGTCTGATTTCAGCTGCTGCACCAAGGGCAATGATGAGAAAGTGAAACCACCTTCCCAGGTTCCCTTTCTCAGGTCTCTGGTCTGGCAGGTTTTCTTCTTTCAATTCACAGAGG
The DNA here is from genome assembly GCA_963574575.1 of Galagoides demidoff. Lineage (NCBI taxonomy): Eukaryota > Metazoa > Chordata > Mammalia > Primates > Galagidae > Galagoides > Galagoides demidoff. The sequence continues at coordinate 12,504 of CAUYQV010197694.1, read as the reverse complement.
GTGAGTCCCTAGTAGGTCCCTGTCCCCATGTTCACCCCTTCTTATGTTGGTGAGATTATATAAAACTTGTCAGTTATTTTGTATTTGATTTGTCAGTTTTACATCACTTTCTGGGTGGGAATCGAACCTTTACTGTACAGTGTTGCTGTAAAATCTTGGCCTGCTTGGCAGTGTGCTATACTTACTGACTTCTTTCTTACATGGCTCTTTTGTACTTCATTCTGTCTTGACATGGTGGTGTAAATGACCCACCTGCATTTGGGATCCTCTCTTTTTCGGCAATTAAAGAGTGAATACAAAGTTTGTTAAAAACTGTTTTTCTAACTTTTTGCCTGCTAAAAACTGTGGTTGATAGGTTACAAATAGCCTTGAGACAAGGTACTAGCTTTCAACAGAAGACCCAAGGTCAATTATTCATCTGGAACTAAAGAAAAAAAAACAGTCCTCTTTACTTTTTTAAAACAGGAGCCACTTGGCATTACTCTGGTTTGCATGTATTCTGCCTATCCTCAAGTGGTCTCTGATGGGGGCAAGCTGGGATCCCTCTGAGGGGAGGCACCCCCTGGAAACATCCCATGGCCCCAGGAAATGTCCAGGAACCCTCAGGAGACTGTCTGATAAACACTCCTAAATTCAGCTGTGAGTCCACCTCCAGAGGTAAGCCACTTTGACATCTATTTTTGGCTAGTGTCTGCAGACATTAATTAACCATTAATTGTATTTTTGTTATGCTTATTTATTGTGGATTGTTGTGAAGATACGTAACTGTTAAATTCATTTGTTAGAGCCCTTAAGAACCTCTAAGGGAATACCAAAGAGACAAGAACTTTAGACAGGGACCCTGGGTTGCCAGGCCATTAGCCAGTCAGAGCTCTTGGAGACATGTGTCAGTAGAACAACCCAACCAGTGGGGAACTTCAGCCCTACTGGCCAGTCAGGGACTCCCAGAAATGTGTGTCAACACCCAGAAACACCATTGAAATGAAAGTGGGGGTCCAATCAACCCCCAGGGTGTTAGATCACTCACAGGCCTATTAAAAGTGTATAAGAGTGTGTTCTGGTTCTGGTTCTGGGAGTACGAGAGTGTGAGAGTAAGTGTGGACTATTAGACATTGTTCATGTCAGATCTACCTTGTCGTTTTGAGTCATTTGTTTAGTGTTTATTGGAGGATTGGTCTTGGCCTGAAACAAATAGTCAGTTCTGGAGACATTTGTGAATGGATTGTGGATGTTTTCCTTCAAGGAACCCTTCAAGACTTTGCTCCTTCTAAAATTGCTTTATTTACCTATCTGCTCTTATGTGTCCTACACCCCTCACCACCTGGTGTGCCTTTGGCCTGGCAATCGTTGGTCTCTTCATCCTTATTATTGGTATTGGACTTGGTAGCACGACCCCTCTGAACTAGTCCATGATAACGTGTGTGACCCTAACTTGTTTTTATCTCTGTGGTGACCTTGTTCATACTTCTGTCCACACTTGGAGAATTTTTCCCAGCTAGTTTTAATTCTTCTGTGTCTCCCTAGCTCTTTAATGCCCCCTCATTACTGGACTTTAGGGGCCTCCTTTTTCTGTCACCTGTGGAAGACTCTTCTATCAGAGCTACTAGCCATCTCCTTTTCCTAGTCTAAGACGGTCTCTATTGCAAGAAGTGAAAACACTCTTAAACCGTATAAAGATCCCAGCAACTTATACCTTCTGCTTTCCCACTGATTCTGTCTTAAATAGCAATTAGGGTAAAAAATCAAAGCTGCCCAGATTAAGAAATAAGTTAGAATGTGCATATGTAAGTGCTTGGAAACTAACTAAAATGAATAACAATACACTTCTTAGTAATCTTGAAAAAGCAGCAGGCAGCTGCGAGAAACTCCTCCAAAGATAAGAACAAACTACACTGAACTAAATTAACCTTAAGAAAGAACTCTGTAACTAACAACACCACCCTGGTTTCTCACATTTGTAGCTATAATTACATAGCTGATATTGAACTAAAAGGAAAAGAAAAAAAAAAGAGGAGAGAGAATGAGAGAATTTAGTAAAGAGTTTCCTAGAAACCAGCACTCTATGCCTAGAGACACCTGAGTTCTTGACAACAATTAAGAGTTCCTTCCTCTATTATTGGTATAAGTATCTGTCTGTTTAATTCACTGTTTTCCTACAACACTCTGATTCCCTGATGGGAGTGCTCCACAGCACCCTGACTAACACCATTCCTTAAGTGCCCTCCTGCGCTGATTACATGGAGATGGGGACTTGAGCAGAGTGATGGGGAGGTCCCATGGTGATCCTCCGTGATAGCAGCTCACCGATAGCGGAATAAACATGCAGGAGAACAGGCTCTGACAATAAACCTACTATTATAACTCCACCTCTGAAGTAAAGGGCAAAAGTTCCAGATGTTGTAGTTTTATTACTGAATTTCTTCAGTGAATCTTTGGTCTCAGAAATTTGAAAATTGAGCCCGTGGGCCAGAAATCAGTAATAAAATGAGATTTTGTTAGACTAAGGGACATGCAGAGTGAGTGAAAAAAGCCAGAGCTATTGGCAGAGTAGCCATGCCTTAAAAAGTGTTGCATTCCAGTAAACTCTGAATAGCTCTTGAAATTCTGAGAGAGAGTGTGAATCGTGCTTTGTGGGGCTGTGTCCATATCAGCAACAGGTCCCCAAGATGAACAGCCTCTGGAAGGTGGGAGGAGGCCCAGGTCAGAGGTTTTCTGCATGTGTCATTTGTGTAAAGATAAATAATTTGCCCTTAGAGATATTTCAGCCAAGACTTAGTAGAAGAAAAAAAAATATCTTTACAAACTGAATGAGTGTTCTAGCAAATGAATGAATACAACCCCTCACCTTGGACAAGGTTATTTTTATATAGATTTTTACAGTAGTTTTGTCTACAGACAGGATATGTGTGCTCCTTAGTCAGGGTGAAACCATCCAAAATGTTTAGAACTGCTTTATTCATAATCTTGCTCGGGATCAAAGGGTATGGCCTGCAGTGTATTTGTGCCTAGAAATGAAAATCTGATTTCTGAACTTACCTGAGCCCAAAAAAATAAGAATTCTCTGTCTAGCCCTGAGTGAAAAAATCCTGTATCAATGTTATATTTCATAAACTGTGTCTCATTTGTAAAATGTAATAACTTGGTTATTTAAGTTGTTGGAAAAACTGAGTCTTTGTCAAAGAGAAAGATTCTTGCTTTTTTTTTTTTTTTTAATTTGAGACGGAACCTCAAGCTATCCAGCTCATAGCAACCACCAACTCCTGGGCTCAAGTGAGTCTCCTGCCTCAGCCTCCCAAGTAGCTGGGACCACAGGCACCCGCCACAACACCCAGCCATTTTTTGGTTGCAGCCATCATTGTCGTTTGGCGGGTCCGGGTTGGGGATTCGAACCCGCCACCTTAGGTGTACATGGCTGGCGCCTTAGCTGATTGAGCCACAGGCACCGAGCCAATTCTTGCTTTTAAACCTTCCAATTATCAGTTTAGTAAGTGAATGGTTAACTGTGATCCTGTTTTATGAAAAGTGAGTTTTTGGAAATAGGGAAATTAGAGAGAAAGTAAAATGGCATTGTGTAAAAAAGCATCTTGTGTGATAAATTTGTCCTGAAACAGAGTGGTTGTTTAGAAAAGTAAAAGGCAGGGCAAAAGTTAAAAAAGATTTAGAATATTTGTTGATTGTCTGTCCAAGTTGAATGAAGCTCATGAGAGAGACTTTGTAAAGGAGTTTACATGTAATCCAGTTAACTATGTATTTCCTTTAAAATCTTTTGGCTTGTAATTTTGTTTAAACAAATGTTTTAAGCCTTTGATATTTGACAAAACTTCTAAAATCAAAATTCTAAATTTGGGGCATGGTGCTTATAGCACAGTGGTTGTAGCACAGGCCACATGCACTGAGGCTGACAGATTCTGAACCTGAGGAAAAAAAAATCAAACTTATTTAATTTATTAAAAATATATAAGAAACATTGTCAAATATGAAATTGTAATTAATTTTATGTGGATTATGATTATATGTATATTCCAATATTAAAAAGCATTAGTCTGTCCTAACATATATTGTTGGTAATAATTTCAATTCATCTCAAAAAGAAAAAAATTTTAAAAGAGGCCAATGGGTTCTCTCAATTCAAATTCCTGATGTCTTTGGAAATTGAGTACCTCCAGACTAAAAACAGATTTTTAGAACTTTCACTGGAAAGTTAACATGTCTATGAGTATTGCTAACCTAATTTCAAACAGAACAGAAATCAGTTACCAGAAAATGGGTTTGTTTGTTACAACTTTTTGTTTGAAATATTGTTGATTCTGTCTGTGTTCTATTTTTTAGAAGTAAAAAAAAATTTTCTGTCTTTTGAGCTATTTGTAGCTTTTCAAGCAATGTATGTACCTATGAACAAAATTTGAAACGTGCTTTTTCTCTCTCCTTGATTTCTCTGGAGTTTAAAAGCCATTTGTAAGTATTCTTAATTTCTGACAATACGGTTATTTGCATAAGTTCAATAAAAATCTGTCTTGCTAATGTTCTTCTCAGCAAAGTATCTCAATAATGGAAGAAAAAGTATCCAATGTACACAGACCTATTTTGAAACTAATTTATAGCTTTCATAGGAATGTTATGACCTAATTATAGCCTTAGAATATGGGGAGGGGAGAGGGAAGAAGAGGGGGATGGATGGGTGGAGGGAGGGTGATTGGAGAGGTCACTTCTATGGTTTATCCTACAAGGGTACAAATGAATCTTTCTAAAAGCAGAGTATGAATGTCTTGACTCAATAACTAAGAGAATGACATGAAGGCTACATTAACCAGTTTGATGAGAGTATTTACAGATGTATATGAAAACACCACACTGTACCCTGTGATTGCATTAATGTACACAGTGATGATTTAATAAAAAAAAATCTGTCTTGTTCTATAGGACATGATGAAGGCACTGGCTATTTTACCAAGGCTTTGGCTGGACTAACATTTCCAGAGGTGTCCAGACTACATTAAGAAATTAAGGTTGACTTTATAAAACCAATAAAAAAGCCCCTTGAAAAAACTGGCCAGATGTCCATCAATAATGTTTCCTGATCTGTGGTAAGTAATGAAGGTCGCTTTCTGACAGGTCCAGGAATCAAAATGTGCTTGGGAACTTCAAGAGAAGTGGAATTGACCCAGTGCATAAAGGTATCTAACAGCACAGATGACACAGATGAAACCTGGGCTCATAAAAGGCTCTTAAAGAAGTCAGGCCTAAAATTCCTTATAAAGGATTCCAGCAAAGCCAATTCTAAAGGAGAGCCTAAATGGCTAATAATTAATTATTCTTATTGCACTTTATACAAATAATCAAACCCCGTATACTGAAGGTACAGTTCATTTTGGCAACTGAGTTAATTCTGCTACAATTTATCTTTGGTGAAAAAAGAAATCAGAGAGAGAAAAATAATTAAAAAAAAAAAAAGACTATAGCCCACCTGTATTAAATCTCAGCCTTGCTGTACTATCAACTAATAAAATAAGACATAACTGTTTTACTAGATTGATCTATTCAATGGGACTAAGGAAAAAATACAGAATTATATACAGTAATTATGTTTGCCCTGAAACCTTAAAACTCAACAAAAGTCGTCTGTTAACTATACTAAAAAATGTGTGCAGTATTAAATATTATCTGCTGTGTCTAAATGTTACCCAGAGAAGTCATCCCATGATTTAGATTGTCACTCTGGTTTAAATTTGACAATGGGCTACAGAAATAATACAAATAATAACTAAAGTTTTAAATATCACCTACAAATTATATGTAACTTACAGGCCTCAAAACTTGGACAGAACAAAGTACATAAACAAGGCCATAAAACAAAAATCCATAAACTCTGCCAGGAAGCAAACTTAATTAAATACAGGCCTTTGTCACTGTGTTATTCAAAAAGGCCTCTGTCAATCCTCTACAATTTAGCAGGGACTCCTAGAAGAACTAAAAGAGACTAAAATAAATAGATAAAAACTCTAAAAAGAGTAGCAAAGATCTCCACTTGGATAATTAACCATGTTCTATTTAGTCTTTTGTATCTGTACATTCTTTCTCTCTGGAAGACTTGGGACCAAGTCTAAATCCAGGATCAGAACCCATTCCCCCTCAAACCAAGGTAAAAAGAACTTTACACCATCATCCTGACCATATGCACAATAGTAACAATGAGGAAAATCCTCACCTGGAGTCATCACAGCTGGCTGAACAGAGGTTCACTGCCCCTTGGGCAGTAAAAGTAAAGACACCCAACATGCCCTGCTCCAGCCAAATACTGGAAGCTGGCTGGTCAATGCACGGCTGAAGCCTGAGGAAACTCTTCAAGGAACTTGTCTTAATTGGACTTTAAACTGAACTTGAAAAAAGGGTGGGCAATATCACACAGGGAAAAGTAAACTCAGATAAGTGAAGGATTTGATTTCCCACTAAAACCAGTGGGGAGTGTGATAACCAAGCCCCCCTACCCTTAAAAAAGAAACTTCCTTTGAATCCATTAGTCCCAGCCCCTTTAAGGGTGAGGAAAACTCTGAGAAGTGGCCTGAAGATAAGGGAGTGTGTAAGGAGGGGGAAGAACTTCGAGAAACTTGAGATAAGAAAGTACATAGGAAGGAGAGGCTTGATATACCTCCCACCCCCTTGTACTACACAATTCCCCCTGCCTAAGGCTAACCTCAATGATTCAGCTTCTGTACCTCTGCCTGCTTACTGTGATGCAAAAATAGGGTATAAAGACCCATTTGATCTGTCATTCAGGGTTGCTTGCTTCCTATGGCAATGTCCCCCTGCGCAGGTACAATAAATTTCTATTAATTAATTACATTTAAGTGGGGTCCAAGTCTTTGTCTCAGCTCTGTGAGTCATAAGACCGGACTCCCATTTCCTGCTCCAGAATTATAAACTGCTTCTAATTCCACCAACACCCTGTTTATCCCCTCTGCCTGAAATGCCTTTTCCAAAGTTACTAAATTAGAATTGATCCCAGGACAAACACACACTATGTTCATGGGCTTCCAAAACAATGATCAGATGTTATATATTCACATTAAATACAGGCATTGACCTGGTTTTGTACTTGCCCAGCTGTGCTGTGAGGAGGGAAGCCTGAGCTTGGCCAGACCACCATTTAAGTCCTAGCTTTGCTCCTTTTTTTTTTTTTTTGTTATTGACTACAGATCCTTGGGCTGGTCACACAGAAGGTCTGAACCCCATTTATTTTGTGTAAAGTGAGGGTTATGAATATTTACCCTGGAAGAAGAGGAGTGCTCTAAGTGTGGGTGTGAAGGTGCCTTTGAGTGCTACAGCGCCACACAGGGCCTGGACACAGGGTGACCTGGGTGCAGAGAGCAGATCAGAGCAGAGTCTGCTGTGGGATCTTGGCAATGTCTTGTTGGGTAGGTCTTTTGGAGAATATCTTAAATTCTGAGAAGGATTTTCTAGGGTCAGCTCTGGTATGTAAAACTTTTGATGGCTGCCCCATCAAACAGTATAAGGATTCCTTCTCCAGGGGCAAATTTAGGAGCATGCAGTATCTGCTCTCAGTTATGAGTGATGATGACATAGCTGACATGGCATGTGGTGTGGACAGGCTGCTGGGATGTAACACCTGTGCTCCCATGTAGACAGGCTGCCGGGAAATGGTATGTGTGCTTCTATGTGGACAGGCTCTTCTGGGGGGCTTTAGCAGATAGAGTACTGTGGGTAGAGTGCAGATACAGAAGAACCAGATCCTAAACCTGTCTCTGCCACCAGCCTGGCTTCCCTGGTCTCAATTCTCTCACCTCTCAGAGCTTGTCCAAATTAGCTCAAAAGTCCCTTCTAGTACTTATATTTCACACATGACCAAGACAAGAATAATGCAAAGTGGTGCTTTAAAAACTGAGTTTTGAGTAACATCACCCTTCAGATAGCTCCAGGATCACCCCACAAATATTGCTTTATCTGTAGTATGCTAGGTGCATAGTTCAGTCTATCTGAAATAATAATTAACACAAACAGCATAAAGTTCATTAGGTAAAAGTAAAAGTTAGTAAAAAGTAAGTCACTCTGCTTTCCTCACTTCTTCCCCACCAGAACAATGAGGTGATGATTTGTTGTTTCTAACCAGTTTATTTATTTATTTAGAGACAGGCTAGAGTGCAATGGTGTCATCATGGCTCACTGCAGCCTCTAACTCCATCAACTCAAGTGATCCTCCTGCCTTGGCCTCCCAAAGAGCTGGGATTACAGGCATGAGCCATGAATCCTGGCCTGTACTACTCGTTCTTTAATATCATCACTTAAGTATTTATTTATGAAGTGATATGGCATCTGAAACTTCCTTTTAGATTCTCCAATGGTAAGAGTGGGAAATGACCCAGGACCATCCAGGTACTGACAGTTGTTGAAGGTGGGTCTTAGGTACTTGGCACTTCCAATTCCTCACCTTTTCCAGCTCCTAGTGGCTGCTGCCTTTCTTGGTTTATGGCCCCTTTCTCTGCTTTCAAAGATCATTGCTCTCGTCTCTGCTCCCTTCCTGACATCATCTTCTCCTACAATCCTGACACTCCCTTCATCCCTCTTAGAAGGATGGTTGTGATTACATTGAGTCCACCCACTTAATCCAGGTTATTCTCCCCATTGTTGCAACCTGGGAATTAAGCTACAGCACAGCAGACTGAGGGTCCCTCTACACTGGGACTTTACCCAACTACCCAGTGTCTGGCAGACAAAGGGAGAGAAAGCACTGTGAAATTTACACACAGTGTTTTGACCTGTGAGAGATGACACTATATCAGCCCCTCATGAGACTAACAGGGACTGTCTTGACCCAATTATTCAAGGCCTTTCTATTAGGGATTTGGGGGCATGTATACATAAAGCCAAAAAATGAGATGGTAACAGTTTCATGTTTCAATTAAACAGACAGTCTTTTGTCCAAGGAAGAAAGCTGTCAGGCTAAAGGACAGAGGAGCACTAAATTTCAGATTAAAGAATATTTTTGGCTGGATTTAATGAGGGAAAGTTACAGTCTACAGGTCAGGATGGCCACAGCTGCAAGGTAGTTATCAGTTACTTTCTAGCTACATTTATATCCTGTCTCTAAGCTGCTGATGTCTATCTAGACATTCCCCAGACTATTTTCTCATGTACTCTGCTGGCAATTCCAACCCTCCCTTGCCACCTTAGGCATGCATTGCAGTGGAGGGGCTGAGACTCAGGGCTGTAACTCTCATGAGACCTCAGGGATGCCAGCCTACTCTAGCTTTCACCTACACCCCATCTCAAGATTCCGAATTTAAAGACATCTGCAAAGTCACCTTTCTATCCAAGATCATATTTCAGGGGATTTGAACTTGGACATCTTTGGAAGCCAACACTAAGCTGAGCACATCATCCATGGAGTGATGCCACCCAAAGCAGCTCCAACTGAGGGCTGTGTGCCTAGGCACACAGAGTGAGCCAGGTGTCCTCCATGTCACAGGAAGAGCACAGAGCAGTCCTTCTCCTCATTATTTCATGAGAAGAGATTAAGACATCATTACAATACAAGTATTTAAATAAACATAGGTACATTATAGAAAAGGATGCAAAATTCTCATGAATTTAAAAATAAAAATGTTACTCTTAAAAAAAATGTTCTTGCTATTGGTGAGGTCCTTCAAGCCTTATCCCTAGACCCTCAGGTTGGTTGAGTGTCCTGTGGAGACATTTAGTGGAAGAGGCTGGAAGGCACTACTGTGCCTGGCACCTCCCAGGATAAATGAGGGAAATGGAGACCAACAGCCAGCAACTTTTTAAAAGTGCGGGGGTGGGGTTGGGTGGGAGGTGCACAGGGTTGGCACATGGCTTCCCCAGCTCATAGCAGGTGGCTGTTATGTTTGACACACAGGAAAGAAGGCACAAGAGAGATGGAAGGAGCGATGGGGCCAACTGCAGGACATGTGTCTGGGACTGCAGGAAAGGCATCACCATCCTACCTGGTGTAACTTCCACGTACCACCTGTGTATGACATCTCTGATGGTAGGATAAGTATGTTTTCTCTAGGAGGAATGGATAGGAGTTTGGGGCAGTTTGCCTGCCTGCTAAATATTTGACTCTGTTTCCCTCGAAAGGAGATGGGCAGGATTCTGACAGGACAAACATCTGCATGTATGCAGGCATATGTATGGCAAAGCACTTATTAGTGCTTTATTTGAAAATAGTAGGTTGGAATCTAATACAGATTTTCCTTTGGAAGACCAAGTCTTTCAGAATTTGACTCACTTGAGAAGTGGAAGTCCACAGTTGGGGCCTCTTTCTTCCTTTCTCTCTGCTCCAGATGCCCTTAGACTTTCTTTGCTCTTCCCTAAGGCAGTGATCTTCAGCTAATGGAGTAAAACCCTCTTTTTGGAGTGAGATATGTCAGATTTCTTTAGACATGCAGGCTGGGCGCAGTGGTTCACGCCCGTAATCCTAGCACTCTGGTAGGCTGAGGCAGGCAGGTTGCCTGAGCTCAGGAGTTTGAGACCAGCCTGAGCCAGAGCGAGGCCCGATCTCTAAAAAAATAGCTGGGTGTTGTGGTAGACGCCTGTAGTCCCAGCTACTTGGGAGGCTGAGGCAAGGGAATCACTTGAGCCCAAAAGTTTGAGGTTACTGTAAGCTATGATGCCACAACACTCTAACAAGGGTGACAAAGTAAGACTCTCAAAAAAAAAGTAGACATGCAGATCATGCTGTGACAGACAGCATGAATCACAAATTGATGTAAGCCCCAGCAGTTTCACTACTCCCCATGATGCACAATTGCCTGGACACAGTTAAAGCCTGCTGGTTTTTTTTTTTGTTTGTTTGTTTGTTTTTTGCAGTTTTTGGCCAGGGTTGGGTTTGAACCCGCCACCTCTGGCATATGGGGCCAGTACCTTACCCCTTTGAGCCCCAGGTGCCACCCCTGCTGGTTGTTTTTAATACATTACTAGCATCAGTGTTCTGTGAATGCCAGACAATTGTGTACTCTGATAAACTATGTGTAGTGCAGAGCTGGCTCTGTCCAGGTGGGCAGTCCAAGCTCAGTTCGCCTGTCCACACTCAGTGTGGCCAATGCACAGCTGCATGCGCTGGACCACTGTGGCTTTGATTTCAGTAAGCTTCTGACTCTAAGTGCTTTGGGAATGTTTTTCTCCCTCAAAAAGATTCCACATATCTCCAGGCAGGATCTGTATTTTTGTGTGCCAAATGACAGACACACACAGAACAATAACTCTGGTTATCAGGTAGCCAAAAATACTCAAAACCTGGTACCAAAATGTGTAGGGCAAGTTATTATTGCCCACTGCCAGCCACAACCCTTGGAAGACATGAATCCTTCAAGTTTCAAATTTGTAGGATAAGAAATAGAAACTTCAACTCAACAGCTGGAAAATTACAGAAAACATGGACATTGGCAAGTGGCAAAAATTATATAATTTTGGATGGAGTAGGGCAAATGAGGTTTTAACATGCTCCCTTGTTTATCAGCATTATTCGTTTCAGGATTTACAATGTCCCCAAGCTAGTTTTGCACAACCAACCATCAAGGTATCTATGAAGCAGCACACCCTAAAATCATGTTTAAAGCAAAACCATGTTTGCAAAAGGAGCTCTGGAATGAAAAGGCTGGTGCTGGGGCCGTCTGAAAACTTGGGAATGCAGAGCACTGTGGATACTCAGGGCACATGAGGACAAACTGCAAGATGGTGAACAACGCAAAGAAAGCACATCTTTTCTTTTTTAGAAGTTACTGCTTCTAAATATGTTGTACTCATTTTACATTATTAGCTCAGGGAATTGGGCTGGTGTTGTATGTAGCCAGCGCCCTACTCACTGAGGTACGGGCGCCAAGCCAACATCCGGTTTATTTAGCAGCCCAAAGGGGGTGAGGAGGAGACATATGCAGCTCCCTTCAGCTGCAATACTATCTTTTCTTATTTTTTTTTGTCAAGACAGGATCTCAAACTCCTGGCCTCAAGTGATCCTCCCACCTCTTGTCTCTGTTGTGACCACCTGTGAGCTGCTGTTAGAATGGAAATTTTGCTAGTGCTGGGGTGTGGGGCTATAATGTCTAATAGAGGTTTTTTTTTTTTTTTTGAGACACAGTCTATGTTGCCCTGGATAGAGTACTATGGCATCACAGCTCACAGCAACCTCCAACTTTCAGGCCCAAGCGATTCTCTTGCCTCAGCTTCCCTAGAGGCTGGGACTACAGGCGCCCACCACAATGTCCAGCTATTTTCTTGTTGTTTTTGTAGTTGTTATTGTTTAACATGCCTGGGCCAGGTTCGAACCCTCCAGCCCTGGAGTATGTGGCCAGTGCCCTAACTGAGATATGGGTGCCCAGCTGAGCTGTTTTTTTTTTTTTTTTGATATGGAGCCTCAAGCTATCCCCCTGGGTAGAGTGCCATGGCATCACAGCTCATAGCAACCTCCAACTCCTGGGCTCAAGCAAGTCTCCTGTCTCTGCCTCCCAAGTAGCTGGGACCACAGGCGCC
>CAUYQV010197692.1:0-14820 GCA_963574575.1 Galagoides demidoff | reverse complement strand
TTCTTGAGATACTTTGCTAAGAAGAATATGTTCCAGCTCCATCCATGTAAACATGAAGGAGGTAAAGTCTCCATCTTTCTTTAAGGCTGCATAATATTCCATGGTGTACATATACCACAATTTATTGATCCATTCATGGGTTGATGGGCACTTGGGCTTCTTCCATGACCTGGCAATTATGAATCGGGCTGCATTAAAAATCTGGTACAAATATCTTTGTTATAGTGTGATTTTTGATCTTCTGGATATATACCTAGTAGAGGAATTGTAGGATCAAATGGAAGGTCTATTTTTAGTTCTCTAAGGGTTCTCCAGACATCTTTCCTAAATGCTTGTAGAATTTTCTCCTTCATTTTGACATTGCCCAGTTGATTACTGTGTGTCTTGGAGATGTCCTGTTTGCTATGAATCTTCCTAGTGTTTGCTGACCATAATTTATTTGCATGTTTATATCTCTAGTAATTATCAGGAAAGTTTTCCTCAATAATTCCCTGGAATAGATTGTCTATGGTTTTAGCTCTTTCTTCTTCCTTAGAATTAACTATGATTTGTATGTTAGTTTACTTTACCTAGTCCTATATTTCTCTAAATGATTGCTTTGCCTTCTTTATCCTTTTCTCTGCCTTCTTAAATTACTGGATTAGCTCAAGAACCTTGTCTTTAATATCTGAGATTATTCTTCTTGGTTTAGTCTGTTGCTGAAGTTTTCTGCTGTGTTTTGAGATTCCTTAAGTGACTTCATTTCTTTAAGTTCTATGACATTTTTCCTTGTATTATCTAGCTCTTTAGTGACTTTTTCATTAATTTCCTAAAATAATTTTTAGCTTCTTTCTCTTAGTTTTCAACTTTTTCTTCAATTCCATCAATCTTATTTGCTATCCATATTTTGAATTCCATTTTTGTCATTTAGACTCCTTATACTAAAGAGTTCACTACTTCCACTACATTGTGATTTTAGTGGTGTGCATCTATTTTGATTTTCCATGTTGTCAGGGTTCTTGTGGTAGTTTCATCTCATCTGAAACCTCTTTTCTCAACTCAGGGATAACAGGTTTGCAGAAACCTGCTGTGTGCTGAAAACTCTATTGGTTCATTAGAAGAAGGGGAACTCCCTAGATGATGTTTTCCTACTCTGAAATGTGGCAGTGAAGGGTTGTGTGCACTAGAAGCTTCATAGTGCAGCTTGTTCTGACTTGTTCTGTTCTCTTGTGATTGCCTGTGTTTAAACCTGTGCTAAATGCTGTTTGTGCTGGATGTTGGGCTGTTAACTAGTTAGTTGTAGGATGTTCAAGACCCACTTCACTGAGGATGATGATGAAGGAATTGCTCTGCCTGTGGTCTCCCTATATAGGTGACGGTGGCAACTGGGCGAGGCTATCTAGGTGGTGGTTGTGGGTTCTCAGGCTGTGTGAATTTTCTAGAACCTGGTCTTGGTGTACTGGCGGCATCCTTCTTAGGGTGATCGATGTTGAAGTACTTCTGCTGGCTCTGTAGCAGGTACAGCATTGGAATCTCAAGGATAGTATCCTAATATTGGTGGAGCTCTGGATTCAAGAGATAGAGCCTTGGGCTTCAGCATGGGAGCCTCAGAACGGGGACTGGGGAGGTGCCAGAGGCTGGTCTTCTGAGCAGGGCCTCGGAACTGGAAGCAGGGCCATGTGGGTTGGCCCTGGGGCAGGTCCAATCTGGAGGGCAGGGTCAGGGCTGAGCAGGTAACAGACAGTTGGGTCCTGGGGTGTAGAATTGAGCCCAATCAATTGGCAGTCTTTTCCACTGGCTCAGGGACCATGCGAATGCCCAGTCACATATGTGGAGGTAAGTTCTAGTTACCTAGGGACTACAAAGTTCTCCCCCACCAACCTAGGTCACATCAAAGCAGTTACTCAAAGTCTCCTGGGTCAGCCTACAGCATTGCAGTCAATTCCTGTGCTCAGATACTTTTGTGCTATAGTGGGAAAGGCACTTGGCTTCAAGTCACAGGGTATATTTTAGAGGTGCCTCTGGATATTCTGCTTCCTCCACAGCCTGGTGGGAATGACATCAGGCCTCTGGCACAACACTGAGTCTCCTGTGGACTTGGTGCCATGCACTCAAGAGCTCAGGAAGGCATTAGCTCCTGCCCAATTCCCAATTCCCACCATGCCTGTTTTCTACTGTAATGGCTTGCACAGATGCCAGCAGGGTCCCTGGTCCATCCAGTTGGTGGTCTGTGGTGGTGCAGGGAAACCTCTCCTGCCCCTGTGAAGTGAGCCCAGAGCCCTGGTGGGGCTCGATTCTCTTATTCTTCCTCTGGTGTGCACTTTGATAGCACTTTGATCTTCTCAAATGTGTTACCTGTCACCTTTCTTTTGTTGCTCACAGTGTGTGTCCCAAGTTGCTTCTCTGTGATTTCACAATGTTCTTCTGAGAGGAGAAATCTTTCAGTAAGTAGCTTCTTATAACTTTCATTTTTTACCTTGACAGAAGTATGCTTGCAGGCTGCTTCTATTCTAGCATTTTTTTCCCCCCAAATATATTTTTTATTAACAACATTGTACTTTATATCCACCAACATTTGGGCTCCATTTTTCTAACAGTTGGGATCCTACAAGGTAGATCAGGTAATTTATTAGTAGCAGCTCACAAATTTCTAACAATGTCAAATGATGCATATTTTTCTATTTCAATATTCTTTCTGATTTATCCAAAGGTGTTCTGGAATTTATAATTATTTTGTTTATTACATTATTGGATAATATATCCAATTATTTGTGATAATTGGATTAAGCTAAAAAAAACACACAGGAAATGTCAACCTGCCAATTCTGTTCCCTTTTATACTAATCTGGGCCTATATTTAGGACTACTAGGGCTAGACATACATTAGCTACCTAGCTAAAGCATTACTACTTTTCAGGGAATATCAGTGAAACTTGGCCAGATTCAGTAGGTGGTTGTCAAGGTATATCTTGCCTGGTGAATAAACTGGCCATAATTTTCAACAATCAGGAAACTTCCAGTTAATATAAGGCCTGGAGGAAGGAAGTTGAAAGCAGCAGGTTATGTTAGATTAGGAAGGAGGGTGGTCATACTCAGCAGATGAGTGATGTCCTAACAGTAAGAGGGTTTTCTCTCTTCTGTGCCTTTCACTTGATCTACAGCACTGGAGACACAAACATAAGGAATCAGATACATAATCAGAAGAATGGACATGCAGACACACCCGTAAACATTCACTCACAGAGAGAAATACATACATACAGGATTTATTTTCTCCTTGGAACTATTATTCACATACAGTGTGTCTGTACCCATCTCTAAATTAACCACCTGAATGAAGCCAAGCCGTCCTTTAAATCTCAGCAATATTATCACCTCTTTGAGCTTTTCATTGCTTTGGATATTAATCTTCTTTTTCTTTGTACCATAAAGATCCTCTATTGTGGATTTTTTAAAAAATTTTTCCAAAGTAATAATAGTGTTTCTCATACTAGATTGCATGTTGCATAAGAAATGACTTTGTTTTATAATTGGCATTATGACACCTAAAAGCTTGAGAATAAAAGATTCGATGGAATGGAGAGGTGATTAGGGCATAGAGGATGACACAGGAGGTGCTGCAGGTATTCATTCAACACTGAATAAATGAGCACCCACTATGTCTTAGGCTCTGTGTGAGTTTCCAAGCATATTGTATATAACAGATAAGAGACAGGGCTTTTAAGATCTTGGAACTTAACAGTCTAAAGAGGAATCAAATTTTTTAAAGTTTTTTAAACCATAAAGTGGAAACCAGGACTATGAGGTTTCAGCAATTAGTCTATAATATTTTATAACATTGTTTTCCTGTTTTACCTGCTAAATCATTTTTATTACACAAAAAGTAAAACTAAATATACTACATCTACCTAAATATAGCCCTTTTAAAATGCAAGATAAGTGGGTAATATGTATTGATTATCACATACATCAAAACGCCATTTATATTTAACCAAACTTTTCATAAACCAGATACAAATCAGTGCAGTGAATTGCTTGCTTGCTCTCTAAATTGAGTGATATGTACATGTAGAACAAATTAGCATATTAACACACAAAACAAATCTCCAAATGAAAGTAAAAGATTTGCTGCCCAATTTAATCTGCTAAGTGGTTGTAAAACAAATGTTACCTTTAATGTTACAGGATTAAAGAATACAATTCCCTGAATTAACCTACCTAGTGTTTATGCAAACTGGAGATAATTGACATCTATTCAAAGGATCATAAGGATTACAAAAGATTATATTGACACCCTTGTAAACTATAATTATCATCTTCTATTAATGATAGCTTGAGTTTACACAAGTACATTTCTCTGTTAATTACCTATAATTGAGATAATAATCCATGGGATAAATGTATTTATTTTTGTTAAATCCCATATAGCTCCATAATACATAACTCTTGTTTTTATAGTATAAAATTATTAGCTAGTTTGTGTAACAGCTATAGCAGGAACAGGTTTTTCATTAAACACCAGCCACAGTTCCTGGGGTAAGGCAAACTAGAAGCAGTGTTGGGGATCCCAGTACTCAAGGAGACCCATCTGTTCAGCCAAAGGGGTAATACTGCCAGTGCTCTTATGGAAGTGCACATGGATCTATTCACCAATTAGAGAGCTAAGTAACAGGTGAGCTCATTTGAATCACAATTCTTTGAAACCTAAAGCTGGATATACTCTTCCTTGGATACTTAAGTTACCAACGTCAGCAATGTTTTCCACCTCAAGATTCAGCTTTTAAGTCATTTCTCCAGAAGTAGGGTCTTGTTTTCAGAAAGCCTCCTTTTCTCAGAAGAATCTGACCAGGCATTGGTCAACATAAAAGGAAACCATAAAGATTTATAATGTAGGGGTAGTAAGAATTAATGACGTAGGAAATTCTCACTTCTTGCAAGATAATTATTGTTCAAACAATGAATTCAGGTGGTTTTTTAATAACAAAGAGAAAATCTGTACTGAGCATATTGGATTATACTAAACATTAAGAAAATAAATAATGATGTCTTTATCAGAAATGATTGAGAGGAGAAAATCGGCTGAATACAGATGAGCTTGTGATATTTTCAAATAAGGTGGATTTTCATGGTTAGAGAGTACAGTATCATCAGGGGACTAATGACAGGATATGTCAGGAGATGTAGAAATGCCGCTGAGGGGCAGATGATGAGAGAAATATTCCCTTGATCTCTGCAGATTGCTGTCATTTAAGTCTATTGTGTGCTACCTGGGCTATTACTAATCTTCAAAACAATTCCTGTGTTGAGAGTACTTACAGATGAAGAAAGGCTTACAAAGGTTAAGTTCCTCATATAAGGTCTTATATCTAGGATATAGAGAAGGTAAGATTTGGCTTCAACAAATTTCCTAAAAACCTCTGAGTGTTCATTGCACTACAATGCATAGTACTTTTGATCACTGTTGCCTAAGGTTCAACCAAGTTCTGCCATTTGTAATTTTTGGACAGAAGAGTATTCAATCCTATGTTCCTTATAGTATCTTCAGCTCACTTTGGGACACTCTTTGTTTCTTTATAATCTTGGAGGGAGAGACAATTCCTTGTATTTTTTTGGTCTTTGTATGGATGAAGGAAGAGGTCTTACTAGACACTTGGGTTTAGCAAATTGGGCACTTCCTGTAGGATGCTAAATCTTGAGAGAGTGATGCCAACAATAGTTGAAACTCACTGGTCACAGCAGAGTTGAGAGTAAACTGCTCCTTCTGGTGTACTTTTGCTTATCTCTACAAATGTCCCTTGATTCCTGATTGTTATTGAAGACTAGTTTCCTAGCCTCTCTTTTATTTAATTAAGTCCATAGCCTCCCAGTATATTATTTTTGTGCTTAGATTAGTCAGAATTAGTTTCTGTTGCTTATAACCAAAACCTCTGGCAATATCATGACGTGAAGTCTGCTTCATCTCCTTCTCCAAAGCAAAGGCAACAGTAAAATGAAAGAAAAAAAAAGAAGAAAGAAAATGCAAAAATCTTAAAAATAAAGGGATCATGTCTTTAGAGATGAGGAACATGTAAATTGTCATATCTAAAATTTCACAGTAGACAGCAAGAAATCAAAACTTGGAGAATTATAAGTAATTGGAGAACTTGGAGATTATAAGTAATAGCTTTGCTGAGTATATGTCTAATGGTCAGAATGAAAAGCCACCAAAAGAGAACTTTCTGAATGGAATAGATTAAGCACATTCATATCACATTTTTAAAGTTTCAGACTTTCCAAAGATTTTTATAAAATCCATTTCGATGTTTAACCTTTAATACAAATGGTCCTCAACTTATGATGGTTTGACTTCCAATTTTTCAACTTTATTACTTTATGAAAGCAATACACATTCAGTAGAAACTGTACTTCAAATTTTAAGTCTTGATCTCTGTCCAAGGTACCAATATAAAGTAAGATACTTTCTGGCTCTGCTGGGCAGCTGCAGGAGCCATGCAATCACTAAGGCAGGCAATCTTTGCTCTGCAGCATACTGTGTTGCCAGAGGAGTTTGCCCAACTGTAGGCTATTGTAATGTGTTCTGCACCCATTTGAAGTAGGGTAGGCTGAGCTATGATGTTCAATAGGGTAGGTGTGTTAAATGCATTTTCACCTTATGATATTTTTGATTTTTAATGGGTTGTTGAGAAGTAACTTCATCATAAGTGGAGTATGTGTATTTGATTTTCCTTTTATTCCCCTATTTTTCCCTTTGATCTTCTTTTACTCTTTTAAATAGTATTATTGTTCTCTTGGTAATATATTTTTTCACAAATGATACATCTTGATAAGTAAGTTACAATATGGATCTTTTGAACAAAAGTTATGATTGGCTGTGCCTTTAATGTGCTTATAGTGCTTTAAACAGTGAAGTTAGGGTAGGGATTCTGGTTTAAGATAAATGAATTTCAATGAGAGATCCAAGATGCTGTTCAGGAAAAACCTGGTGAAACAGCTTCTTTCATGATCTTTTTGATAAGTTACTTTTGAATTCTGATTTTTATAGTTTACAAAGTGATTTCAGTATTTCATTTGGGAACAGCATCACAACTGGCAAAGAAAAAAGTTGTTGAGAATCTTCTCAACTGCAAGAAGAGGTCTTAAAATGCCTCTAGCAGAATCAAACCTTGAGATGGGAGTAAAACCTCAGCCTTCTGGGCATTAGTGAATGGTTGAGATTAACTCTTTTATTACTTGACTTAATGTTTTCTTGATAAATCATCCTAAAATTATGGCACACACTTCTCTGCTTTATGCAGAATATTCCTGCCTAAGGATACCTTTTCCTATATTCAGCTCCAGAAAAACTGTTTCTAGAAACAGTGATTTTATGATAGTTCTAGTAAATCTTTAAGGATTAGAAAGGTCTTAATCAAATCTTGTTTTTCTAGGACCAATTGTCCTATTATATTTCTCTTTTAGCTTACTAGTTCTAAAAGGCATAGCAGTAGAGCAGAGAAAATAAGTGCACAAGCCCTCAGAGTCAAATTGGCTGGGTTAAAAATCATTGTTTTATCATTTACTAACTATGTCATTCTGGCCATGAAATGACTGCTAGTCAGTTTCTCTGTCTCAGTTATCTTACCAGTAAATTGAGGATTACTGTGTATTTAATGCAGAATATGATTTATTTACTAAATATTTGTTAAACACATATTATGAGCTATTTAATGATGGGTACTGGGAAAACAGAAGTTAAAAAAAAAAGAGGCAAAACCCCTGCACTCAGGAAGCTCAGATTTCACAGGATAACTGCTAACCAACACTTATTTAACACATGCAGAGTGTCAACCATTGCTCTCTATTGCACACCCACACATATATCTCAGATTTATCTATATTATATATGTGTATATGTATCATTTAATCATAATTTCATGAAATAGACACAATTGATATTTCTATTACTTTAGGTATAGAATCTTTCAGTAACTTACTCAAGATCCCACATAATTAAAACAACAAATGTATAGGGCTCAGAGAATTGCCTGTCATAAGGAAACCACTAGACAGATAGCTTTTGCTTATTGTTGATATATATATATATATATATTTCTTTTTCCCTTCAAAAAATATAGTTGAATTCAAATAATACAGATTGAGGTTAAGTGAAAAAAATGAGTCCTCCCTACTGTTAAGTGTTTGGTTTATAACTTATTTGATATAATATCAAATAAATATTATTGTGGGGAAGAAATTCTCATGACCTTGACAAGAGTACCTTTCCCATTTTGGGAGACAGCTAGTGAGAGAAAGCGAGCAACCTCCTCCTTACATTCCTGTAAATTCTCAGGACCCTGACAAGAGTATAGCCATCTTGAGAAGATAGCTGGTGCTAGGAAGCAGGTAAGAGACCAACTGAGCTTTCTCCTCACACTCCTAGAATGCTTCAAGTCCTGGGAAATATCAGGACAAGCAATCTGCTCCCTGGTCCTGGCCGACACTAGAGAGTAGGCCCTGGTGCAAAATTAATACTTTGGTGGAAAGGAGTAACTCTAAGATCCATCCTTGATATAGCCAAAAAAGTGACTTCCCTCGTCTCTCATAATCCCCACCTGAATTACAACTACACCAGTAAAGGTCTCTTAAAACTGAACTGGGAGCTGACTCCTAGTCATACTCCACTCTACCTTTTCTCTCTTCTAATAAAGCCTTTCTAATTCCTGGACTGGCCTCCTCTCCTTCTTATGGACCCTTCCCCCGACTCTACCCCTAAAACTCTCAATTATAATATTTACAATATCCTCCCTACTATTGAGAGTTTGGATTATAATTTATCTGATGGATTTCTCTTCCTAGGGTATATGTGAAATTAAGTCCCAGAAGGTAAATAAGCCAAAAATCCAGTTACAATAAGTAACTGGATTCAGGAAACATCAAGTGATTTCTAATTATCAAAGAAAATCACCAGTAGGTCAGAAACATCTTGCAGGAGGGCCAGTATAAGCAATGTATACACAATTTCATAATTTGCATTTTTTCATTCACCTTCTTAAAAGGACCTTACTATGTAATATCTTTTTACCCTGTGGTGCAGAAAAGAAAGCTCTACTTTTGCCTAATTGGATTGACTGTCAACCAATTGTGAACTTTAAATATAAGCAGTTATTTAGTGTAACAACATACTTCAGGGCATATGTTCATTTTTATGGATGAGGAGTCACACTCGTAACTCTCATATGGAACCAAGAGAAGAATTATACTCTGCATCTTTTTACACATTTTATACCAAAATTGCCTGAGAACCTAGCTCAAATCTTTATTTCCTTTCTTTTATTTTGAGTCAGCTCAACTAAAAGGAAATAAATCTCATTTTATATAAACTTGTGTTTTGTTATTGTAATTGCCAAGAAAATATTCTTGATAATGTCATCAACTAACAAAATTTACTCCTAGCATTTCAAACACTAATAGTATATCTTTGTTTTTAAAATAAGTAAGTGTTTATTGAAGAACCAGAAGCCAAATGAAAATGCGGTCTTTCTGGGTGAGATAATACTTAATAGGTATCATATGGCCCCAAACATAACTGTGTACAAATGTGAGCTCTTATATTCTAGATGTTAAAGAGAGGATCTAGAAAATACAGTGTGTGCACAATAGGAGGTATACAAAGCAATCAGGCAGAGAGAAAATTAGAGAATTCCTATTAGTATTTTTTTAGTTTAAAAATTTGGAAGACATAGGCTTTACTAATATTTAATCTGTTAATAAAATTTAGAAAGTGCTAAAAACAATTCCTGTGAATAAATTTGCATCGAAGATAAAGAGAAGTAAAGATAAAATGGAGAAAACAATACGTCTCTTATTCTGATGCCCTCTTCATAACCACATTAAGTGGTAGAACAATTACCCAATCACATCTGTCATAAACCTCCTCTAAAAAATGAAATTATGAGGAAAATTATTTGAAGTGTGGATTCACATTCATGTTAATGACAAATTTTATCCTAGAAACATCTTGTGCCATGATATGTACATATATATATACACAAATATACAGAGAGAGAAAGTCTAATTTGTAAATGATATGCATACATACACACATGCATCAGGAGTCCTTTTCCGCATTTTTTTTATTGCACAAACAAAAAAATTGTAAAAGTACTAGTCCTGTGAAGATAATATCCACTTTTCATCTTTACTTATGGGTGAAATTATCAAAAGGAAAGTATCATACCTACCAGAGATGGAAAACACATTTTCTTTGAAACAAAGTTAGTTCATAGAAATGTTTTATGCAGAATACCAGTGTTATTTTCTTGATTATTTTTATTTTGTTGCTTACTTTTAAAACTCATCAGTTTTCACATTTAAAAAGTATAGTTTTTTTTAATCTTGAAAATCTCTGTCAATAATGTGCATATTTTCAATGCATGGGAACTATATGCCCTCTTAGAGAATATTCTTTTAGATTCCCTGTTGTCTACTATTTCCTATAGTATTGTATTTAACTTTCTTTACTCGTTGATGTCTCTATTTGCTTTGGAGTCTACAAACTCCCTTATCCAAAATGTTTGTGACCAGAAATGTTTCATATTTGAGGATTATCAGGTTTTGAAAATTTGCATATACATATGGAGTTATCTTGGGGATACAATCCAAGTCAAAATATGCTATTAATTTACATTTCATATACATTTTATCAACATAGCCTGGGACTAATTTTATATAATATATTTTTTAACAATTTTGTGTATAAAACAAAGCTTTGGCTGTGACCCATCACATGAAGCCCAGTTTGGGATTTTTCCACTTGTGGCATCATGTCAGCACTCAAAAAGTTTTGGATTTTGGAGCATTTGAATTTTAGTTTCAGATTAGGAATGCTTAAATTGTGCTTAAATTACCATGTGGAAAGCTTCCTGAAATCCAGGAATAGAATTCTACTGTGATAAGCTACTAAGATTTGGTGGTCAACTTCTTGTAACAGACCCTACTAGTGTGACTAATATATTAGTGTATACTAATATTCAGAAAATATACCATGTCCTGATGAATTTAGATAGTATTGCCATGTTTACAGATAAATATCATGGGAAAAAAATTGAACTGAAATTATAGGGGCAGATATGGCTTGTCAACATTGAAAAACCAAACTAGACAAGGAAAAATTGTTTAATGTCAAATCAGTTACTTTTTGTTATTTTTAGATAACAAAATAATCCCATACCCCACTGTTAAATAATCCAATGGGGTACATATAAATACAATTTACAGAGTGACAGACTAAATTATGGTCCTATTTCTCTGTCACATTATAGTCAATGATTTTTAAAAAATAAAATCAAAGAAGCTTATGGCCAGGTGTTAAATTTTGAAACCCATAAAAAATTCTATAATTGAGGGGAAAGGAAGATGGCTGACTAGAGGCAGCTTTTGCTAGAGGCTCCTGTCCAAAGGGAGAGATATTGAACAGAAGTGGACTCAGGAAAGCTGAAGTTGGGGAGCTGAGCTGAAGTTGGGGAGTTGGAGACTCTCAACTCCAAGAAAGTGGATCCAAGAAAAAAAATTCCAGGTACAAAGACCATCACCAAGAGGATAAGGGACCCCTCCCTCAATTGGGAAGCTCACTGTACACCCTCTGTCAGTGAGCAGGGTACAAAAGACCTCTCATTTTATCCCAGGGGAGAGAACCACTAAACACTGGGCCTCTCTCTCCAGAGAGGTAAAATTGAACAAATACTTTCCCCTGTAATTCTAAACACCCAGTCCCTACTTGCCCCCTCACCTGGCTGTCTGAAGCTCTGTCCCCTGCAGAGCCCAGAGTGTTTGGCAATTCCCTGAGAGGCCTAGGCATTTTTGTGGGCCATTGGACAGCAGCAGGGAAGCAGGTGGGGTGTGGGAGAGAGGGATACCTGGCGATGGTGTGTGGTGGGTGGAGGCACTGACACCCCCATTCTGACTTGGCAGGAGAACTTTTATGACTCCCTTACTCACCAGAGAAGACCAGGTTCCAGCACCTCTGGTTTGCTGGTGCCAGCAGGAGTAGAGACACTGATGCCCCTGTTCTGACTTTGGTGGGTGCACTTTCCTGATTCCCTTACTCACCAGAGGAGACCAGGCTCCAGCCCCTTGAGTTTGTGGGATGGCACTGCCTTTGGATTCCTACTATCAGGACACTTGAGATCCTTTGAACTCTTCCTCATGATCAGTGATTGTACTGCCCAGGACAATCTGATTGATTGAAGAACTCTTGACTTGGGCTGTCCACCCAGGAGCCCTCTGAGGTTGAGTGCTGATTGTTTTGTAGTGGGAAGGGACTGATTCTCCTCCTCCAGCTATTATTGATGGAGGGCTAAATCCTACAATTGGTTGTATCTCTCCCCACCTGAGATATCAGCCTAACACTACAACTTGTTAGGATTGGGTAGAGGCTAGCTGACTTCAAGACAGAACTAGCTTGTGTTACCTCACCAAGCAAGTTCTCAGATTCTCTATTTGCAGGTCTGAAAGGGATCTTTGTAAGGCAACAGGGGAAAAGTCACAATCACAAGTTCCAGCTCATTGGTAAAGGTCTGGTTAGCTCCACTTCTTGGGGCCCTCAATCCAATATTACTCTACCAGTTTTAATTGGCAAATTGTGAAAAATACTCGTGTGGAAGAACCAGTGGAAGAATTCTGGAAACATGAATAATCAGAGTAGATTAACTCCACCAAGGAATGACAAAGGAGATACAACAGAAGATGCAATTCATTGACAAATGGCTGAATTATCAGAAACAGAATTCAGAATATGAATGGCAAATAAGATGAATAGAATAGAGAAAAAGATGGAAATAGAAATCCAAAGAGTAATTCAAAAGTTGTCTCAAGAAGTTAATTAATTCAAAGATAAAGTCACCAAGTATATGGACATCATGAGAAAAGATATAGCAGAGCTCAAGAAAGTGAAAAAGTTATTCAAGGAACTTCAAACTACAGTAAAGTCCCTGAGTAGTAGAGTTGAACAGGCAGAAGAAAAGATCTCAGAAATTGAAGACAAAGCTATTGAATGATCCAAAACATTCAAAGAGGCAGAAAAATGGAAGCAAGAATAGAACATTTCCTAAAAGAGTTGTGGAATCATTCCAAAAGATCAAACATCTGAATTATAGAGATTCTTGAAGGTGAAGAGGATGATCCTAAAGGCACAGATGCTCTACTCTAAGATATCAATTTCCAAGCATTACAAGAGATACAGAAATTGAGATAGTAAATAATTTCAGAACCCCAATATGACTCAAACCAAATAAAGCACCTCCTAGATATATTGTAATTAACTTTGTGAAAGTTAATATAAAGGAGAAAATCCTATAAGCAGCCAGACATGAGAAAAGCATTACCTACAAAGGGAAAAATATTAGGATGACTGCAGATCTTTCAGCTGAAACTTTTCAAGTCAGAGAGGATGGTCATTGACTTTCAACCTTCTAAAACAAAACAACTTTCAGCCCAAGATCCTGTGTCCAGCTAAACTGAGTTTGATTTATTATGGAGAAATCAAATGCTTTAATGACAGCTACATGTTGAGGAAATTTGCCATAACTAAACCACCTCTCTAGGAAATACTCAGACCTTGTTCCATAAAGGCTAGTACAATTGTCTACCACCAAAGTAAACTCATCCAGAAGTTATTGAACAAAACCTAACTTCCACAGAGGTGAAAGGATTAAAAGTATGCACTGGATCTTTGAAAAACATGATAGTCAAAACACTACCACACCTATCAATTCTTTTAATTAATGGGAATGGCTAAAATTGTCCTCTAAAGAGGCACAGGTTGTCTAACTGAATACAAAAACTCAAGCCAGGTCACTGTTGCCTATAAGAGACTCATCTTACTTCAAAAGATATAAAAGGACTCAGGGTAAAGGGATAAACAAGTAGAATACATGCAAATGAAAATCAGAAAAAAGTAGGGGTTGCAATCTTATTTGCAGACACAATAGGATTTAAACCAACAAAGATAAGGAAGGGCAAGAATAGACCCTACATATTTGTTAAGGGAAATATTCAACATGAAGAGATTTCAATAATTAACATTTATGCAGCCTACCTGAATTTTCCTCAATTTATAAAACAAACCCAAATGAATATGAACAATTTGATATCTTCCTGCACTATAGCAGTTGGAGATTTTGGTACCCCTTTGGCAGATGTGGATAGATACTCCAAGAAGAAGCTAAACAAAGAAATAATGGACTTAAACTTGACCCTAGAACAAATGGACTTAACAGACATCTATAGAACATTTCATCCTAATAAAACTAAATACATATTCTTCTCATCAGCCCATGAATCATCCTCCAAAAATTGATCATATCTTAGGACACAAGTCTAATCTCAACAAATTTAGAAGAATAGAAATTATTCCTTTTATCTTCTTGGACCACCACAGAATAAAAACTGAACTCAACAGCAAACTGAATTTTCTATCTTCATAGATAGAAAGTTGAGGTTTCTATCTTTACACTCAAACAAAATCTTGGAAACTCAATAACCTTAGGCCAAATGATAGCTGGGTCAAAGATGGGATTAAGAAAGAAATCATGGCTCGGCACCTGTGGCTCAATCGGCTAAGGCGCCAGCCACATACACCTAAGGTGGCGGGTTTGAATCCCCAGCCCAGGCCCGCCAAACAACAATGATGGCTGCCACCAAAAAATAGCCAGGCGTTGTGGCGGGCGCCTGTGGTCCCAGCTACTTGGGAGGCGGAGGCAGGAGACTCGCTTGAGCCCAGGAGTTGGAGGTTGCTTGAGCTGTGATGCCATGGCACTCTACCCAGGGGCATAGCTTGAGGCTCCATCTCAAAAAAAAAGAAGT